>BSBK01013573.1:0-40000 GCA_027943335.1 Chamaecyparis obtusa | reverse complement strand
TGCTTACTTTGACCCTTGGTGAAATAGTGGGGCTTCTTGCCTATAGTGCTTACAGCCAAGGATAAAAAAATTTAAAATCATGTAGGGCCTACAACCAAGGTTCAAGTCCCCATAGGATCGCTCTCTACTATGGTTCTTAACTGAGAGTTTCTTACTTTGACCCTTGGTGACATAGTAGGGCTTCTTGCCTATAGTGCTTACGGCCAAGGCTCAAAAATTTTAGGCTTGTCCCTTTGGTGAAATGGTGGGGCTTCTTGCCTGTAGGGCCTACAACCAAGGTTCAAGTCCCCACAAGATCACTCTCTACTGTGGTTCTTAATTGAGAGTTGCTTACTTTGACCCTTGGTGAAATACTGAGGCTTCTTTCCTATAGTGCTTATAGCCAAGGATCAAAAATTTTAAAAATAAGGTTTCTAGTTTTCAAAATGGTGAGTAGGAGCAGAGCGGGGGGGGAGAAAAGTGAGCGGGGTTTCTGGTTTTCAAGCGGAGGAGAGTGTTTCTAAAGATGATGATGTCGACCCACATGGGGGCTTGTGGGGTATTTCAGTGGGAGGTTGTATCTCACATGCTAGGAGCTCTCTCCCTTCTCTTATGGATCCTGTGGAGCCTAGGGTTTGGGAGTTCTTCATTGGTATGGGATTGAGGGGGTTTTTTCTTCCCTTCTCTTTGGAGTGGAGATGCCCTTTTTTTTCTTCAGAAGACTAGAGAAGGTGGGTGGCTGTACTAGATCATCTTCTAGGCTCCTTTCATGATGGCCTCTTCCTGGGACCCTCTCGTGTGGGCCTCTTTCGGGGTTTCATAGCTCTTTTCTTTTGGGTGGGAGAGTGGTGATGGCTCTTCTGGTGCTACTTAGAGCGGGATTCCTATTGAGTTGGGGTTTCACTCAAGATCATATTGGAAGTTGAAGGTTACTCCCCTTCTTTACTCCTCTATCCCGCTTCCTATTGAGGTGGAAGCTCTTTTCAAGGTGAAGGTTTCTTTCCTTCTTAATACTTCTTTCCCACTTCCTATTGAGGTGGAATTTCCTTTTGAGGTGGAGGCTCAGCCTATTGAAGTGGCTCGTTGCTGGATGAAAGAAGTGGGATGGAGTACTATTGGTGAACTCGGCCTTTCCCAGAGATCTTTGCTAGTTCTTTCTTTTTCCTGGCAGGTTGTAGTTTGGTGGTTTGGGGAGTCATCCTTATTCCCATCTCCTTGTTGAAGGTTGAGGGAGCCTTTCAAAACCCTGAAGTTATGGTGCAGCTGAAGTTTTACATGCTCATATATTTCAGTTGTAGCTTTTTCTCTGGTTTGGTTCTGACAGGGTGGATTGTTTTGTCTATCAGATCAATTGGTTATTGTAAGGGGAATCCTCTCTATTCCCATGATGGTTTTGGGTCCCAAGTCAAAACCTAGTCTAGTTATGAGAGCCATCAAAACCCATATTTCTAGTTTAGGGAGCCTAAAAACCCTAGCTATTTGATGTTGATGTAAAGTGTTGGCTTTACACTTTTGGCTTGAGCAGCTTGAGCCTAACTATGTGTCTATCTTTTGGTTGTTGTTGTTTTGTTGAACTTGAGCTGCTAGTAGTTCTACTGGCATTCTGTGCTGGGGGGCTCTTTAAGGTTTATCTTTTTCCCCTAGCTATTTCACTTAGATCTGTGCTTATTCTTCCTATTTTTTTTAAAATCATGCATAGGGTTACAGTTCCCTTCAAAAACTAAATGTGTATGGTTTTGGGGCCCATTCAAAACCTATTTTTACCTTAATAAAAAATAGTTGTAGTTGTAGAACTATACTTTTCTAACCTTGGTAAACCACCAAAATTGATCACATCTCCAAAAGTATCCACTAAATTGATTGCTACTCAAAACATTCTCTGACACTGTTGTGTGCTAAAATGTTGACACACTTCTAAGACTCATTATATCCAAGATTGCTCAAGAATGAGGTCTCAAATGATGACTCATAGCTCTCTATTCATGGAGTGAAAGGGTTTATAATGGAGGTCCTCAGTTTAGACCTAGTTTGTGCCCATGCAAATACACCATAAAATGAGAGATTCAAAGAGGAAAAGCAAGAGTGCTAGTCTCTATGATCATCGAATATGCATGCAAATGAAAATTGAAGCTATTCTATATGATAACAATGCATGAAATCAAACTAGTCTGTGAAAGGAAATATGCATCCAAGATTATTCTATGAAATAAAATATGAATCTAATCTAACATGCAAGTGCAAGAGTAATCTAAATGGATTGCCATGGAGGCACGATAGAAGAAGACAAGACAAGAGAAGTTGCAATGTTCAAGCTCAAGTGCTCAAATTCTCCTCCAAAATCACTCTCCAAACTTGCAGCATAACAATAGCATAAAATCTTTTTTTCTCTAAATGAGAAGGAGAGGATTCCTTATAAAAGATTTAGATATGAATGGATGGTCAAGATTAAGAGGCGAAAAGAAATGAGAAATGGTGGAGATTAAATCTTGGTTGATCCATGTGCTCAAGATTCTCAAGAGGCAAAATCAATAGGCATGATTAAGAGGCAAAATAATGAGTGGTTGAGATAAAGAGGCAAAAACCATTTTCAAAAAGTCAAAAGATTCTATCTCATTGGAAAGTGCACTTTTCTTTTTCTTTTTCTTTTATTATTTTTAGCAAAGTGATTTCCATTATTTAATTAAAAGATGTTTTATTTATTTAAAAAGGGATTTTTATTTAATTAAAAGGGAGCATGTTCTTTTAATTAAATGAGACTTAGGATAAATGATCAAACCTTAGAAAATATTGAAATAATTGAATTAATTATGATTTGATCAAGGAAATTAATTTGAATTAAAAATATTGCAAGACATTGATTTAGGAAATTGATAAATTAGTTCCATCCTTTGATAAATTGAAGAATGGGGGCCCATAGTCTAGGCGACCATTTTAGGGTGCATACATTTGCCCCTGTTTGACTAATGTGTGATCTTTATGGGAACACATTTAGTCAAAGAATGCAGTTGAAGTGTGAGATCAATTTTGGATCACAAAACAACTCAGACGTGTGATCAACGGATGAGAACACATCAAGACAAAGATAAGCTGATTAAAAAAGAAAAGGTCAACAAACCTATAAATAGGTAATTGACATGTCCAAGATAAGAATCTCAAGCAAGGTTTCCCCAAGCAGAGAAATTGATAGGATTGATAAAGCTGAATCAAGGATTGAAGTTTGATAGGTACTACCCCCTTGTGATCGAAATTGAAATGAGATAGAGGAGAAACAAAAAATTGATAAATTTGATCAAATTGAACTAAAAATAAGGTTCTTGATGTAAGATGAAAGATATAAGGATCACATAACCAAGGTAGATCATCAAGCATGAAATTTTATGCCCCAAGGTTGAATTAGAAGAAAAGAAGTGGGGTGAAAGCGAATGGGAGATAGAAGTTTGGAAGAGGTGAAAAGAAATGGAGAGAAGAAAGAGAATTTTCCTTAAGAAAGAGAATGCCCCAAAATCAATCAACTGTTTAAGATAGAAAATTTTGATTGAGATCACGAAAGAAGATAAGGAAATAAAGATCAAAACATGACCACAATTGATTAAAAGTCCAAAATAAAGATGAAGGAAAACCCTCTCAAACTCATAATGCATCCTAAAAGTGTATATTAACATGAAGTCTAACAATGAAAGCTACATGAAAATGCAAAGGTGTACTTGCAATAGAGCAACTGTAACATAGGATTTTGTGTTCATCATTCGTTAGAGAATGTTAAGGAACTTATTTTCATCATTCGGCCATTATTAACGGACATCAGAAAATCACACAATCAACACTAGTCACAAGCACAACTATGAAGATATAAATGTGATTTATATCGGGTTGGAATGTGGAAAGATTCTAACATAAGCATCAAAGACATAAAGGTCAAGATGACTTCGATGTTAGATTACCCAATTTAATGTAGCAAAACCACGCTCACATCAAGGCATAGATGTCAAGATGACCATAAGAATGGTTGTACAAAAATAGTCAAGGATGATGCCTCAAATCTCCTAAGTGTTTCAAGGGGACAACAAGAGACACTCTAGAGTTTCAAGACCACACCCACAAGAAAAAAGCAAATAAAAACATGCCCCATGCCCCAAGTCCTCTAGCTATGCATACCAGAGAGACTTATTAGACAAGGACACTCAACGAAAATCAATAACAGTCAGAACACAAAGAAAAGATCATGACATAGCTCAAGCATTAAGTGTTGTGTTTAAAACTTTAAGTGTGTTAACTGATACTGAGTCCTAAGGATAAGGATCAAATGCTTGCAAGCAAGTAAGATCACATGACAAAATTGGGTAAGACCAAACTGATAAGTGTTGAAAAATACTCAATGTCAGGGGTTGTGCTGAAAAACACAGTTGGGGTGGTTTTGAAAAATACTATTTGTGAGGTGTCCTAAAGACTAACGCATCCAGGAGACAAGGGTAACATAGTTATGCCCCTTAGACAAAGACAAAGACCAATTACAAACCAAGGCAACAAGGACAAGGCATGACGGATAAAGGCTGAGTGTTGAGGACATGTGCTAAGAAACAGGAGTGCAAAGGCCTCAAGTAGCACCCGTTTCCAGGTTTTCACCACTTGGATTTTATTACAATTTTTTTTTTTTTCAAGACTTTTTATAAATTTTTTTGTATTTTTACTACCAAGGTGCCTATTTCCAGGTTTTCACCAATGCACTTTTTCTATTTATTTCTTTTTTAATTTTTTAATTTTTTATTTTGTTTTGGTATTTTTGGAATATATAATTTTTTGTGGAGATACATCGAAGTGCCTATTGCTAGGTTTTCACTAAGATGATCATTTTTTAGGACATTTTCAAATTTTTAGAATTGTTGACAATATATCATTTTTTTAGGATCAATAAGTATGTACAAAGGATGCCCCCAGACAGAATGGGCATCATGGATAGAACTTCTTTAGGTGAAAGACATTGATAGGATCAGGGAGCTACTCTCCTATTGCTGTAGATTGTAAATAAGCACCTGACCCAAAAATTATTGTAATGATGTAAGGTCCAAGCCAATTAGTTTCAAATTTGCCCTTTTGATCTCTATGTTGTTGATTCTTAGGATTTTCACATAGGACAAGATCTCCCACTTGGAATTCTCTAGGGAAACCTTTTTATTGAATTCTTTGGACATGCGCTTTTCATAAACCCTCATATGGTCAAATGATGCTTGATGTTTCTCATCTAGACGTTCTAACTCTTTAAGTCTCATGGTGCGGTAGTCTTCATCTGTAACTAGACCTTTGAGGGAAACTCTAAGTGAAGGAATCTCAACCTCCAAAGGTAACACTGCTTCAGCACCATATGTAAGGGCAAACAGAGTAGCCCCAGTAGGAGTATGAATACTCGTTCTATAAGCCCACAAAGTCAGATTGATCTGTAAATGCCAATCTCTACCACTCTTACAAACTGTTCTATGTAGGATTTTAAGAATGGTTTTTTTTATGCCTCTGCTTGACCATTTCCTTGTGGGAAGTAAATGAAAGACCAATGTTTCTTAATCTTGAATTTCTTGTAGAGTTGCTTAAGGTCTTTATTTTTAAACTGGCCTCTATTGTTAGTGATAATCTTGGAAGGCACTCCATATCGACAGATGATATGGTTCAAGATGAATAGAGAAACTGTCTTTCCTGAGGCAATAGAAAGTGGGACAGCTTCTATCCATTTAGTGAAGTAATCAGTAGCAGTGATAATAAACTTGTGTCCACCTGATGAGTTGGAATGAATCTACCCAACAAGATCAAAGGCCCAATGCTAAAATGGCCAATGAGATATAGAAGGAATGAGCTCCCTACCTAGAGCATGTATTAGGTTACCATGTTTTTGACACTTTTCACATGACTTTGCAAAAGCCACTGCATCAATCTGCATTGTAGGCCAATAGTACCCCACCCTAAGCAACCTTTGGGCCATGGCAAGACCATTGGAATGTCTCCCATAGATGCCCTTGTGGATGTCAACTAACAGTTGGTTGGATTCTTCCTTTTCTAAGCATTTAAGAAGTGTTCCATCTAGACCCCTCCTATAAAAATCACCAGAGATAAGAGAATGATGAGAGGCATTTCGGGTAAGGTTTATGCATTCAGATTGGTTAAAGGTTTCAGGGATAATTCCATCATGAAGGTATGAGTAAATGGCACCATAACAGGATGACTCACAACCAACAAGGGTATAAATGACATGACTTTCTTGGGAGTCATAGATAGGGTGATGTAGATCTTCCACCAAGAATTCAAATCTAGATTCATGTTCCCCTAACTGAAGGAGAGAAGCAAGTGTAGCCATAGCATCAACTGCTTTATTTTCTTCTCTAGGAATTTGCTGAAATGTGAAAAATGTGAAGTATCATTTCAAGGAATCAACCATTTTCTTGTAAGGTACCGGCTTCTCATTTTTTGTTTGATATTCATCATTGACTTGGTTGATTATCATATGTGAATCCCTATAGATGTGGAACTCTATGATTCTCCATTCTATGGCCATCTTAAGTCCATTTGTTAAAGCTTCATACTCAACAATGTTGTTTTTACATGGGAACCATAACTTGTAAGACTTAGGAATCATGTACCCATGAGGAGAAACAAACAACACACCAGCTCCTGAACCATTTTGCATAAAGGATCCATCGAAGAACATCTTCCATATTCTTTCAGTCATATACATGAGGTGTTCATCTGGGAAGTCAACTTGAATAGGTGCATTATCTTTTATTGGGAAATTAGCCAATTGATCTGCTATGGCTTGTCCTTTGATTGCTTTACGCTCAATATATTCTATGTCAAACTTTGAAAGGATCATCATCCATTTAGCAAGTCTACCTTTGAGGGTAGCCTTACCTAGTAAATTCTTGAGCGGATTTATTTTTGCTATGAGGTGTATAGTGTGCGCAAGCATGTAATGTTGCAACTTTTGAGAATCAAACACAACTGCAAGGCAAGCTTTCTCAATGCTGGTGTAGTTAACCTCATCTGAAACAAGAGCGTGACTAATGTAGTATATTGCTCTTTCTTTCCCATGTTCATCAAGCTGAGCTAGTAATACCCCCAAGGAAGATTATGTCACTAAAATGTATAGAATAAGTGGTTTCCCTGGGATAGGAGGTATTAAAATGGAAGGATTTTCCAAGTATTTCTTGATTTGATCTATGCTCTTTTGACAATCCTCATTCAAAACACATTTGAATCCTTTGTGTAAGTTCTTGTTGAAAGGTTGAGCTCTATCTACCAACTATGAAATGAATCTCCTTATGGATTGAAGAAGTCCTTGAAGACTCCTCATTTGACTAATGTTTCTAGGAGGTGGCATATTTATGATTGCTTGGAATTTTTTAGGGTCTACCTCTATTCCTTTTGCTAAAATGATGAATCCTAGTAGTTTTCCAAAGGTGACCCCAAATGCACACTTTTTAGGATTTAACCTTAGTTGAAATTATTCCATGCAATCTAGAATGACTTCTAAATCATCTAAGTGTGTGTCTCTTTTCTTAGACTTGGCCAAGGTTTCATCCACATAATCTTCCATGTTTTTATGCATCATGTCATGAAAAATGGTTGTCATAGCTCGTTGATAGGTGGCTCCTACATTTTTAAATCTAAAAGGCATAACGTTCCAACAATAGGTACCCCATGCACAAGTGAATGCAGTCTTTTCTTGATCTTCAGGAGCTATCTTAATCTAATTGTATCCTGAAAAACCATCCATCAAGGAATAAGTCTCATAACCTGTAGTCATGTCAACTATCATGTCTATATTGGGAAGTGGAAAGTCATCCTTTGGGCATTCTCTATTGACATATCTAAAATCTGTACAAATTCAAATGGATTTTTCATGTTTGGAAATTGGTACAATGTTTGATATCCATTCAACATAGTCAATAGCTCTAATGAATCTTGCACCAAGGAGTTTCTCTAATTCTGCTTTGACTAGGAGAGCTATGTGAGGATGCATCTTTCTCAATTTCTATTTAACCGGTTTGACACTCAGACCTATGGACAAGTGATGCATGATAAGATTAGTGTCCAACCCTAGCATATCTAAATAAGTCCATGCAAAGTTGATCTTCTTTTTCTGTAAGAACTTAGTGTAAGCTTCTTTTTCTTGTGGTGATAAGGACTGAGCCAAGTGTACTATTTGTGGAGCCTCATCTACACCCAAATTGACTATTTTTGTTGGTTTGATAAGAACTAAAGATCTATCTTGAAAGTAGCTAGGGAGACGATCAAGTACCTCATCCTTAGGTTCCTAGGAGAGGTTTTCACCCTTGGATACGTCATTTCTTTTTACTTTTTTTGGTTTTGACACCACCACACAATGGTTTTCACCATTATAACTCTTATTCTTTTGATTTTCTTTTCTTTTTATTTTGTGACTAAGGTACTTGATGTCTAGCTCTGTCATGCTGGTAGTCGGTTCATTGGTGGAAGAGACTACGGGTTCAATGGCATTCAAGTAATAGGTTATCTCATAATCATTTTGGAACATTAAGAGCTCAGGTTCTTGATAGCATTGGGACCAATCAGTGAGGTTAGGATGAATAAGAGGTAATTCAATGACTGGTTCAAGGTTTTGAATGTGAATGATATCATCTCTAGTGACTGAAGAGTTAGATTTCGTCAAGTATCCTTCTAAGCTACCCAAATCGGGATTCATCCTAACAAGTGAAGAGTCATCTACTAAGGAAACATGTGGGTTCAAATCCTCTAATCCTACACATGACTCATCGGCTACCTTGGGATGAGAACTATAAGTGTGGATGACATCAACATCCATGTCAACTATGGAAGGCTCTGAGAAGGAGTCCCATTCATACTCATATGAACTTGTTTATGAACTTCGACTAGGATGTTTATACCATGAAGGTTTAGGACGTCTTGATGTTGAAGTTCTAATGTCATCAAGGGTAACACCTCTCTCCATCAAATGAACAATATTCTTGCATTGACATTCTCTGATAGGATCTTCTACATTTGATTCATCTTGTTGTAAGGTTGCAGCTGTCTCATGAGTGACTAGACTATCTGAATCTCCCCAAAGGAGATTAGTGGAAGGGACCCAATATTCACACATCTTTTTGATTTGTCAAATTAGGTATGTATTTTGGTTCATCTTCACTATCTGACTCATTAAGGATAGGAGTAGTGTTCTTGTTGTGATTCACAAATCCTAGGCCAACCGTCTTCTTAGACTTGTGTCCAAAAAGATCATGATCAAGGGGTTCGATTCTAGCATCCAATCTATGACTAAGAGGGCCATGTCCAGGATAGCCCATATGTTTGAAAAAAGTATACCATCTTCCATAAGCCTTAGGAGAGAGAGAGAAGTTCTCATTGTGCATGTATTTCTCTTCTCTATAAATCCAATCTTTAACAACCACCTCTTCTTTCTCATCTTGAATAGGCATTGAGGACTCTACAAATGTACCAAATAAAGTCATAGCTAAAGAGGAAGGTCTCATTTCTTGTGAAGGCTTGCCATAAGACCTAGGTGAAACTGGTAGTGTTGTGAGGGAGTTGATTTGATACCCCCCCCATGCCAAGGTCTACTGACTTGAACTTGTCTTTACATTCAGCTAAAGTTGCATTGAAGTCTTTTGCTTATCTATTGAGGGGAACATGAGCACTCACTAAAACTGAGTTAACAAATAAAGTGTTATCCCCAGGTATACAAATCTTTATTCCATTGTAGGGGAACTTAACACACCGATGATAGGTAGACGACACTACTTGCATATCATGAATCCATAGTCTACCAAGTAAGATATTTTATGCAAGGGGGCAAGCGTCAACTATTTAGAACAAAACATCTTTTTCAATAGGGCCAATCCTAACAGGAAGGATGGCCAACCCCTTGGAACTTCTTTCTGCCTCATCATAGGCTTTGATAGTTATCTTGTTTCTAGTATCTATGACTTGTTCAGGATAACCCAACATCTTCAAAAGACTTAAGGAACAAATATTAAGCCCAACACCCCCATCTATCAACACACGCCTAACATGGGTTTTGTGAATCATGACCTCAATATGAAGAGCAAGATTGTGTGGGTGGTTCAAAGCTTTATCATCATCCTTTGAAAAGGTAAGGTAATGAGGGCTAGCAATATGGATAACTATATTCTAGAATTGATCAACGTCTAAGTTGTTGGGGATGTTCATTGCATGCAAAGCATCCTCAAAGAATTGCTTGTATCTTGGGGACAACTCTAAAAGCTGAAAGATTGAAATCTGAGCCGGGGTTCTTTGCAACTAATCGACAAGATTATAGCTCAACTTAGGATTGACTTCTTGTTTTGAGGTGACATTCTTGGATGTCACTTGATTTCTTTTACTTGGTTGACTTGAAATAGGTCTTCTAATGACAAGGGGACCTTGACTTCATGTGACAGCATTGAGAATTTGAGACAACACTCTAGAGTGAGGACCCCTTAGCACCAGGATGGGTTCTTCATCAAAGATAGGAGGAGAGTCCATGTCTATATCATAACCATAGGGATCTTTATTCTTCATCATGTTGACATTCTCTTCTACAACTTCAAGCGTGTTGACAACATTCTCTGCATCTATGTAAGTGTAATTGACCTCAACCTTGCCATTCTTAGGTTTAGAGGTTTCCCCCTTCTCATACTTGGGCAAAGGTTCTCTGAATGCCTTATGATCAACATTGGTGTTCAATCCATCTACCTTGAGTTTTCCATTCTCAATGAAATCTTGGATGATATATTTAAGTTTCCAGTAGTTTTCAATATCATGTCCAATGCCATTGTGAAACTTGCAAAAGGCTTTCTCATCCCACCAATGTGGCTTAACATCAGGTATATAATGCTTTGCGGGGTCTTGAGGATACACAAGGTTGTTGGAAATGAGTGTTTTTAAGACATCCTCATATGAATCACCAAGTTTTGAAAACTGACGTCTCTCTTTCTTAGGCTTATCTTGGTATCTTGGCTTGTGCTATTGTTGATTTGATGCGTTGAGTTTCATGGCTTGAACAACACTAGACAAGTGGAGAAAAACTTGATCTTTGGGTTGAGAGAAGTCCACAACTCCATCATTGACCACTTGTTTGTTCCTATTCCAATGTGAGTTCTTTCCTTTATCCTTGTTAGATTTGTTGTTATTTTGACCATTGTTGTTGTTGTTGTTTCCATGTTTGGTCAAAATTCCTTGTTCTCTCAAAACATCCTCAATCCTACATGCGGTTTCAACCATGGTGTCAAAGGAATCAAAAACCATCTTCCTAACTTCATACCACATTTTGGGAACCAAGTTACTAACAAGGATGTCAATCTTCTCATTTTTTAGGAATGGTCCTAGAGTAGCGAGAGCATTGTCACCTCCATCTTTGCAAGAAAGTGACAAAGGATTCCCCTTGATTTTTCTTTAAGTTGCATAAGTCCAACATGGTGACAGATCTTGAAAGGTTGTATGAAAAGTGTTGGAAAAATCTATGGACAAGCTCTTTGAAAGTCTTAATGGGGGGAGTTATGTTGGTGAACCATTCCATCGCTTGACCCTAAGACTCCTTGGGAACAATCTCATGAGGTACGAGTCATCTTGATGGAACTCAAAACTCATGGTATAGAATTGACACACATGATCATCTGGGTCTCCATTCCCATCGTAATTGTCATATTGAGGGATCTCAACCTTTTTAGGGAAGTCTTTCATGCTAACACTTTTGTCAAAAGGATTAGGACAAATTGAATCAAGTGAGAATGAACTCTTGGGTGCCAACATCTTTTCCACCATACTCTTAATTTGTTTGATCTCTTCTTAGGATGGACCTTGCTTCTTAATCTTCTTATCCACATCAAAGTTGGAGGGGACTCTAGCGCCCTTGTTGATTAAATTCTCTAGGATCTTGTCTTTGTGTTTCTCTAAGTATCTCTCCACATACTGCTGGAAGAGTGGTTCTTGTTGTATCTTCATGAAGTCTTGGGAGTTGAGTTCAAAACTTGAGCTACTACCCCCATATTGTGAACCATGGTGAGCACATTGTGAAGGTTGTCTTGAGTTACTAAGAGGTGTTCATCTCCTATAATGATCATGTTGTGAAGCCCTTCTTCATTTAGGGCTAAGAGATCGTGCAGGTGTTCTTGAACATCTTCCACTTTGTGGAGTCTTAGGAGGATTGGATGGAGGAGAGTTTTTTCCACCACCAACACGCATGGTATTAAATTGACCATTAAGTTGTTGGGCCAATAGTCTATCTTTCTCTTCCTGGAAGGCTCTCTTTTTTATCTCCAACAAGGCTTATCTCTCTGACTCCAAGAGTCTAAACTGCTCTTCCTTTTTAGCTTGTTCATCTAGGAAGGTTTTCCTTTCACGCTCAATTCTCTTAAGTCTTTCACTCATGTATATTGAAGTTATTTTGAGTGGTGAACTTGGTCTTGAATGTCTAAACAAGTCATTGGTGTATGCTGCATTCACATGAGTGTCATAAGGTTCATCATCTTGGTTGTCATGTTGTGATTGTTCTTCTTGATAGGCTTGTCTCTTATCTCTTTCAGCCCTTTGTTGTGCATCTAGATATCTAGTTGAGATAAGGGGTGAGACTGGTTGATTTTCACTAGAGGAATTACCAAATGAAATGGTATCTCTATGTTTATCAAATATGTCATCAAGGCATTTATCCATTCCTTCCCTCTCTTGTCGAGTCATTGTGTAACTCATATCCATATCTAAGTGAGAAGATGCTAAGGGTGTACTCAAATCACTAAGGTTACTCTTGGGATCAAACCAAACTTCTAAGTTGTCCCTGGGTGATTGATCAAATACAAGTTCTTTTCCCTTACATTTTTGGCGAGTTTGAACTAAGGGTAATTGGTCAAAGACTACTTGAGGTCTCTTTCCTTGATTTACTTGATATCTTGTTGTAACTGACATGAAAGAAAAGGTACTCGGTGATAAGATGACCCTAAGAAACATTGGTACCAAACTAGGATAGTCAAAACACTCACTTGTCCAAAAGAGAGGTGATAAGATAGAATTTTGCAAGAGGCGTAAACCAACACTATCATGGAGGTGCCCACTGAATGGGTAAATACCCTAACACATATGGATCAGGAGGATGATTTACCCAAGTTATATTGCTTGAATTTGAATTTTTATGGAAGTGAATGGACAAGAGATTATGAAAACTCTCCAAGTGTCTTATCAAAATATCCAAAGGTTTATCTTCTCAACAAGGATGGTTTCTAGCTAACCAACCCCAAGAAAGGTCACTAGTGAAATCAAAGATTACTAGTTCAAGAGGTCAAAATGCAAGAATCCAAGGTGCAAACAAGCTTCTAACAATGAGGTAAGTGACCTGATCTAACTCAGATCAATCGAGGAAGACTAGAAATGATAGGATAGAAAATTAAGCAAGTTGACAATTTTAGGCGACAATGAATCAGCACTGGGTGATAGCTCACTCTAAGGACAGGTGACAGGTGCTGACAACAAGCTGTAAAAAGTTATTTTTTTCAACTCAGGAACTCATTTTTTGCTCGTTTTAATTGACCAACTAGATGCATTAACAAATTCTTATCATTAATTAGGCACGCAAGATAGCAATCAGGGAGTTTAAGCAAACAATTGTCTTCAAACAATGAGCAAGGGACAAAGCAACCTGCGCATGAACGTGAATAGTGACATAGTATTCTACTTCCTAAGGACTCTACTTGTGTATGTTCTCAAAGTATTTTTCAATCACGCACATAGTCCTAGAAAAGAAAAAGTTGGTTGCACTATGGTTTGTAGTAATGGTCAACTATGCAACTCTTGCAATCTCAAGTGGGCGAAATCCAATCCTGGCATGCCAAGGTTTTGACACAGTCTGAGAATATACTCAATCAGGAGCTTCTGAGGAGATTTGACAGCCCAACAAGAGACCACACCTGTGGAGATTTCTTCTACAAGGACATTTATATAGCGGTTGTTGCTCCATAATAGGAATGGCTAATACCACTTGAGGTTTCGTCCATGTGGTTTACCGAATAAAGGGAGTGTCCACTACGGTTAACCCTATCTAACAAGGAAGACTCACAAAATGGACCACATCGGGACTTAGCTTGGATTCAAGGGTTCTAAGTTTCTGATGTGCCCAAAAGGGAACAGAGCATACTCCTCTAGCTTCTTCACCTCACCAAAACATAGCAAGCAAATTAATTGACATGCTAAGTTGAAATCACCTCACCAAGGTTTGTATGCCAACAACAATTACTACCGATCTCTCTAAATGGGACCAAGAGAGAATGTACCATCAAGTGTTGAAGACTAAACTAAGTAGGAAAATGAGATGATAACAAGTCCTTCCCTACCTATAAGGGGTTATATTGTCAAGAAGAGCTTCGCATGTAAGACAAGCGAATGAAGCCCACTCTCTCAAGAACACCACAAATAGTGTTCATAGGGCCTAATTGCTCTGTGAAACATATATGCAAGAAAGAAAATCTAGATTCATTCTTTCCTTTAGAGAAAAAATTGAAAATGTGATCTATGAAAGCAAGAAACACTCAAGTCAAACACATAAGAGGTTCATTTTTATTTCCAAAATCCAAATTTTATAGAGATGCAACAAAATACCTCAAGTCCAAAGCAATGCGCTTAGTATATTTTACCTTATTTTTATTTTTGTTGAGTTTTTCTGTGCAAGCAATCCATGAACTCTCCAACAAGCAAGACAAGCAAACAAGATATGCAACGTACACTCAACTTATGCAAACCCTAGGGTTAGATCTAAAAATCAATTGTTAGGAGAAATAATAACTAGCAAATAATCCAAATGACAACTCATATCATGCATTGAACCATGTGAAAAATAAGTGCATACTCATCACAAAATTTTATTTTTTTTGCATTTGACCTAGTCAACAAGATCTGATTTTTTTGATATGATTTTGGCCACAAAAATAAAAATGCAAAATAGAGATCCCTACTAAAAAATAGAGAGCTTTCCAAAAATGTAAAAATTTTGGAAAAATTCCTTAATTTGTGCCCTAGGGACTTGATTTATCAAAACAAACCATTTTTCAAAGATTGAATTTTTTAGCCATATTAGTGCATCACAATAAAAAACACAAAGAACATGCCATCTATAGAATTCTTAGACCTTTTTGAAAATATAAACATTTCCAAAAAATATGAAGATTTGTGACCAGAAATGATTTTTCATTGAAAATCATAACAAAATCATAACTCATAATAAAATGATTAGAAAAATATGAGCTTTGGGCTAAGACATACTATGATAATCCACCACCTACAAAAAAAAATTCAGACCCAAAATCCAAACCGTTTGAAAGATATGATCAAATCTTTCAAAAAATCCTAGGTTTTTGTCTCCAAGTCATTATGCACAAGGGTTAGGCTTGAAAAACTTCAATAAAATAACCATGTAAAGATTATAAAATCTGAAAATCTAAATAAAATGAAGGAAAATCAGGAGCATCAGCCCCATGGTGGGTGCCAAAAATATGTGCTAAAATGTTAACACACTTTTATGAGTCATTATATTCAAGATTGCTCAAGAATGAGGTCTCAAATGGCGACTCATAGCTCTTTATTCATGGAGTGAAAGGGTTTATATTGGAGGCCCTCAGTTTAGACCTAGTTTGTTCCCATGCAAATACACCATAAAATGAGAGATTCAAAGAGGAAAAGCAAGAGTGCTAGTCTCCATGATCATCAAATATGCATGCAAATGAAAATGGAAGCTATTCTATATTATAACAATGCATGAAAGCAAACTAATCTATGAATGGAAATATGCATGCAAGATTATTCTATGAAATGAAATATGAATCTAATCAAACATGCAAGTGCAAGAGTAATCTAAATGGATTGCCATGGGGGCATGAGAGAAGAAGACAACACAAGAGAAGTTGCAATGTTCAAGCTCAAGTACTCAAATTCTCCTCCAAATTTGCTCTCCAAACCTGCAGCATAACAATAGCATAAAATCTTTTTTTTTCCAAATGAGAAGGAGAGGATTCCCTATAAAAGGTTTAGTAATGAATGGACAGTCAAGATTAAGAGGCAAAAAGAAATGAGCAATGGTGGAGATTAAATCTTGGTTGGTCCATGTGCTCAAGATTCTCAAGAGGCAAAATCAATAGGCATGATTAAGAGGCAAAATAATGAGTAATTGAGATAAAGAGGCAAAAACCTTTTTCAAAAAGTCAAAAGATTATATCTCAGTGGAAAGTGCACTTTTATTTTTATTTTTATTTTATTATTTTTAGCAAAGTGATTTCCATTATTTAATTAAAAGATTTTTTATTTATTTAAAAAGGGATTTTTATTTAATCAAAAGGGAGCATGTTCTTTTAATTAAATGAGACTTAGGATAAATGATCAAACCTTAGGAAATATTGAAATAATTGAATTAATTACGATTTGATCAAGGAAATTAATTTGAATTGAAAATATTGCAAGGCATTGATTGAAAAAATTGATAAATTGGTTCCATCATTTGATAAATTGAAGAATGGGGGCCCATAGTCTAGGCGACCATTTTAGGGTGCATACAACCATCTTCCTATTTAAAGATCAAAATACTTAGCATAATCTACATTTTCCTATTCATCATATCAATCAGTAACATCAATTCTCGTAGAGTTTCAATAGAGTTTCCATCAATGAAAAACTCCAAAACATCAAAATCATCTATCCAACTTCTCCAAAATCCATCATAATGTCAAGTATAATTATCTTCCTCCCTCTCCTTTTCTTTATCTATATTTTTATCCCTTTGTAACTCTATCTCTTTATCTCTCTCACTCATACACAGAAAGACCCAATTTATCCCTCCCTATCTCCAAATCTCCATATTTAGATATATCTCCCTCTATCTCATTCTCTTACCATCATTCCCTCTTTCTATATTTTTTTACTTCTCATTTATCCATTTATCTCTCTCTCTAAAGAAGGATAGAGAGAGGACACACATACACATAAATAGATACTCAGAGAGAGATAGAGAGAGACTAAATCTATAGATCTCTAGAGTGGCTTCTAAGACATTAATATAACTTTGATAGATCGAGGTTCTAAATTAAAATAAATGAGGTATTCATATTAATAACATAAATGTGTGTGTGTGTGTGTGTGTGTGTGAGAGAGAGAGAGAGAGAGAGAGAGAGAGAGAGAGAGAGAGAGAGAGAGAGAGAGAGCATCTACATATCTATAGAATTCTAGAGAGTGGCTACTAAGAGATTAATATAACTTTGATAGATCAAGGTTCCAAATTAAAATAAATGAGCTATTCATATTAATACCATAAATGAGAGAGAGAGAGAGAGAGAGAGAGAGAGAGAGAGAGAGAGAGAGAGAGAGAGAGAGAGAGAGAGAGAGAGATTTCCTAGGTCTACATATCTCTAGGGAGTGGTTGTTGAGAGATTAATATAGCTTTGAAAGATCAAGGTTCCAAACTGTAGACTCCTTATTCACTATCATCCTCACCACCTTCATTGTTCAAGCTTGAACTGCATCCACATATAGGGAGCATTAAAAAAATCAAAGCTTCTTGAAGAAGATTGACACATGTCGAACCATCATGGTTTCAAGATGCTTCATAGAGGATGTCTCTCATCCAAGCTTTGTCAGCACCCCATGTGTCCCTCTCAGACATCCACGCTCGTAGGGACCCACCGACACATATTCAAAGAATATGGTCATGCATAAAGACTCCCTCGACCAACAAATTTTTTAACATATGACTTAAATGCACTTTTTAGTTAGTTTTTGCAATCTTGGCCATCCCTGATAGAGCCTCTTTGATTTACTCTCATAGCCCAACAGGTTAGCATGCTGAAAATCGCAAATATAATAGATACACGTACCCACAACAAGGGAGATTGAGAGATTCATGCCTAATTTTTTGGCATGTTGATTGATTATAACCAAATGTAATCATTCTTTGATCGTGTCATCCAAGGATTTTTCTATAAAACTTGGGGGCTTGTAAGAAGAAAGCAAGTTGGAACATTGGATTTTTGTTCAATGAGTTGACAAATATTCTGCAATATTTGTAGGGGTTTCAATTTATGAGAACAAGACCCTATGGCTTATCATCCAAAGGTGTATAGTATAAAATTTGTGTTCTAGGACATACTCTTTCTCCTTGGCATGTTTTCTCTTAATAAATCATGGGGACTATGCTTATGTTGCCTTTTCCTTTTGTTAATCAAAGTGTCATGTATTGATTATTTATAGGTTTAATCTAGTTTATTCATGTCTTATGGTCTTCTCCTCAAGAAGGTTAGTTTTAGGAAGGAGGTATCTTCATTTGACCCTTATATGAACTATTTCTATTTTCTATAGAAGTGTTTTATATCATGTCCATGGGTGAAGAGGCTTGCACACTCTTTAGGATCTTTTTGTGTCTTTTTTTAGACACTTGCAAGTGCTTCCCATGGATGGCATATGAATTTTTTTCCCCATTTCTGAGAAATTCAGCTTCCTATTCTCTCAATAAAAAATGAAGGGTTTGTGGTGCACCATGTATTTGTGAATGAAGATATAAATCTCCAACCAAAAAAGGTTGAATTCTTGTAAATACCATCTAACACATTCTTAGCCCGTCCAAAAAATGTTTGATCTAGTGAATCACCTCCCTTACCTTACATTGTTTATTAAAAGATTGTTCCCTTCCTTTTTCCCCAAACACCACTTATGAAGAGCCAAATTCTAAAATTTTGGAGGTTATTTCATAGGGTGCACCCCGTCCAACTCCTGTGAAACTTCTTGACTGCCCTTATTTAGGTGTGAGCCTCTTTGGGATCAACAATAATTTATATCACGCCCGATGGGACCAAACTAAATATAGTCACCAAATTTAGTGCATGCTTTGTGTTTTCTATCTTGAATGAATCCATCAAGTTCACACAAAAAGAAATATTTAGGGTCCAATTAGTCATGGATCCAAGTCACTACAATTTTACTGATTAGGTTTCCCCTCAACCTTTTCATGAGAATCTAGTCCCTAGCTCATGGGATATGTTTCTCGACCTTTAGCAAGAGCTATAGATCATTGAGCTTGAAAGATAGTATAATTCCCTCTAGTATTCTTTGAATGTGCTAGAGCTATCTCTCGAGGAGCCATATGTAGAAAAAGGACTAGTTCATTCATGCATATTGTCCAAAGGATTCATATCCAATGGGAGGTGAATTTGAATTGGATGCATTTTTAAAGATCTCTTTCTAGTGTATGATGCTAGATACAACTTCCTTACTAGAGGGATGACTAGTGGTTTGGTGCTCAAAGAAAAGAAATGAAACCAAATTAGCATGACCTACAACTGACACAAGAAATCATGATTTATGATGAATAAATTCTTCCCTTGCCACATCTAAGGCTTGATTATCATATCTCTCTCTTTTCTGAACTTCCCTATTTTTTTAGGATGATCAAGTTTTCACCATGCAAGTATTAGAAAATTCAAAGATCCCTTTAAATGAGGCATCACCCCAGGAGCCTTCTCCAAAGTCCTATATCAAGCAAGGAGAAGCAAAGAGAAATGACATGCTTTTCTGGGATGAGCTTGAAGCATTTTGCACAATGCTCGATGAACGCACTCCAACCGTTTGACTAGATCCCTCTCTTGCAGCCTAGATTGAAGAACCACTAATTTATGAGGTCAAGGAACATGTGGATGCATCCATTTCTAAAACTCACTTTATAAATACTTGTAGGTGCCCAGTCATTTAATACTCTAAACCCACTACTTACTAGTCCAACTAAGTCATGCTCACGTCAAAGCATGAAAAGAGCTTATGCAAAGATCTTGAGATCCTATGCTATCTGATATAATGTCAGAGGAGGTGCCCAAAATGAACCATTATGTTTTTATCTCTGGCGTAGCACACATAGAAAGGTAATATCCATGTTGCCTTTCTTTTTTAGAGTTTTGTGGAGCCATTAATTTAAAAATAAAAGGTTAGGCTGCAAATCATGATGAAAATCTAGGAAGTTTTGATTCACATTGTGATGAGGTTGTATTCTTAGGATATTCCAAACATAGTTGTAAACACCAAAATCTTCCCATAAAGACATAATTACCCTTATCCTATCCTAGCCAATTAAATACATATTAATTATTTTTCTATTTTCCTCTTCATTTACTTTTATTATATGAATACAACAAATGATAGGTGCATCACATTGTGATTTGTGTTAAGATTTGAATGTAGTTACCATTGGCAATATTCATAAGTTTAATAGTATTATCAATGATGTTAAACTTTGTTGGATCTATAGTATCAGAATGAGTGAAGTTTATTTCAAAATGATGATGTGATTCCCAAGTTCTTGTATGAGTTTTTGGCTAAGTGTGATTGTTCTGGTGACATAGTAACTAATGAGGTGACTCTATTTTTGTCCATATTGCTCCACATTATAACATCTTGGCTTGTGATTTCAATATAGTTTTTTTGAATACATAAGGAAGGTTAATTCCAAGTTTCAAGTGCTAAGACCTTCTAAGGGTGAAATAGTGAATAACTGTGTATTTATCCATATAGAGACAAGGTATTCGCCGATGAAATGATTTTCTTTCCTCTACCGATGATGTGTTGTAGTTTTAAAATATGTTTTGTTGATTTCATGATATGATATGATGTGTATTGTATGTTTTTTTATGGTTTTCATGATGAATAGAGCTTGAATAATTTCCTTGCTTCAGTTGTTTTATTTTCCAAAGCCCAGTTGAGTATTTTGGGACCATGCAATGATTAATGCAAAGTTTTAGGTATGCTTGGAGACTATGATATTTCTTTTTATGTATATGTATGTATGTATGCATGTATGTATCTATGTATATATGCATATGTACACACACACACACACACACATACATACATACATACATACATACATACATACATACATACATACATACATACATACATACATACATACATACATACATACACACACACACACACACACACATATATATATATATATATATATATATATATCACACACACACACACACATATGTGTGTGTGTGTGTGTGTATGTATGTGTGTGTGTGGTATACAATGTGTGTATATATATGTGTGTGTGTGTGTGTGTGTGTGTATGTTCACATCTTTTTTGGAACATATGGATGCAAGTGTATGGTGTGTAGAATAAGTGCAAAAGTGTGAATACAGAGAAGTTAGTCAGTGAATGTTGTAAAACATAATGATGAAGTCAATTTTTGATGTATGAAGTAGAGAATCTTAACTAGCATTTCAAAGAATGTCTCTTGTGCTTTTATTCATAAAATATTTCAATGGAGTGATATGATACTGTATCTTTCTCTGAAGAAGTGATCTTTAATCTACAATTTCTTTGTATCTTTGCCTAAGGTATTGTTCCTTAGTTTATGAGTTTTAGGGAGTAGTGAGATTTCATAGCCTAGAGCTTAAAACAATAATTGTAAACTAGACTTTCATATATTTTTGAGTTGTCTCTTACTGTGATTTTTCCCTCCTTGGTGTTTCCTTGTAAAGGTCTTGATGTTCTTATGTGATGCATGTTATGGACTTGTTATTTACTTTTGCATATGTTATGAGTGTAATAATTAATTAAGTTTTGATATATGTCGATTCACCCCCCCTCTCAGCATCTAGGAGTGTTCAATAATTATAAGTACCATTAATGTCTCATTTTTAGTATATTACATATCTTCCACCTAATGTACCCTATCACCTATAAAACATCAACCAAGGTAAAGGAATACCACTTTTATATATAAGTGAATTTTTTGTAACCTAATCTCTCTCTCTAACTAATGGTGAGATTCAAAGTATAGTTTTTTATTTTCCTTACATTATAGTTTTCTTACTTTCCTTACATAAGCCATTCATTGTATTATTTCCTTATTTAAGAATGAACCTACATGCTCAAATTTGTCAAGATCAATTAATTTATATGTATCCTATTGGAAAGAGTCACCTAATGATGCATGATATGTTGTCATCAATGAAAACTACATTCATTACTCTTGGCCATATCTCAGTTTTGTAATTTTACTAAAGGTTTGGATGCAAGAAAATGACTAAGTACCAAAAGTTGAGTAGTATATAGTTAGATAGAACTTGGCACAAATGGATGATAGAGAGTTAGAGGCTGAAATTGTAGAGAATGAAAGTAGACATCCTAATATGTCTAATCTGACCTTCATAGATTCTGAAGTTTTGGTATGCATGAGATATTCATTGATGAATATTAGTTTGATATTTTTTGGGATAGAATAGAGTAGTTCGGTATACCTGGTTAATTAGTTTAGAATTTTGGTTTGATAGTTGTTTATGCTAGAGCCAACTATGGAGGACATTAAATGTTCTTAGAAATCTTTGAATTGATTATTTGATCAATATTTGGTGTGAATTTTGCACATGTTTCACTATCTTATTTTGGGCCGACAGAGTTATGATTTTGAATTTATGATCTCATATATAAGATCAAGTTTTTGGATGCGATGGTGGTAAGAAGTGACATATATGATATGGTGTTCAAACTAATCATGAAGATAAGATAATCAGTTAATGGTGTTTTCTTTAGCTTAATTGGAACTATATTGGCATAATTGATGCTATCAATCAGTTCATTTTGGTACTGTAAGTCCAATCCACAAAACTTATTGTAATTAAAGATAGATTGGTGAACCTGAATGAGGGTTAGATCTTTGTTTTCTATTAAGCAGTGTGCTATAAGATGTAAGCTAGAATACATGTGTATTCTCTCTCATGTACTATTACATTTAACAGGGTACTTATTACTGTAGTAATGAGATATTTTAATGGGGTACCCTCCCCACAAATATTTTTCCCTTAACAGGGTTTTCCTCAAAAATAAATGTTGGTAATATAATTTTATGTGTGTTCATTATATTTTGTTTACTTTTAGTTATTTTTTCTTTCAAGTTTCAATATTGGATAAATAAAGTTAATAATATGGTTGCATAGATTAACCCCCTCTCGGTGCTCTCTAATCCTAAAAATTGGTATCATAGCCTTGTTCCTTGGATAAAGTTTAACAACTTAAGGAGGATCCTAATGGAAGCATCGAGCAATACTCAGAAACATCTTTTGAATGCACTTTGAGATCTAGATAAATCAAATACTCGCATCCTTGATTTGGAAGAAAATTGAAAAGTGATGATAGATTCATTGATAACCTAAAAGAGTAGTTGAGGAGATCCAGAGATAAAAGGAAAGAACTTGTGGATCATTTATCACGGAAAGGCAATGACTCTACACCTGATTGAGTAAAAAAACCTAAAGAATTTGATCTCATTATGATAGAAAGAGATAACCTAAAGAATGAGATGGAAGCCATGGAAATCAAGATGAATGAAGAAATAGAAGAAAAGAAGACTCTTGAGCAATCCTTACAAGAAAAAAACTAAAGAATGCTAAAAGCTAAATGGAGAAGTTGGACAAGTGCAGATCTACCTTAAAGAGTTTAAACATAATGACAAAGAATTGGAAAGAATTAATGAGACCCTGAGAAGAGATCTAGTTGAGGCTATAAAAATTTGAGAAAAGTTGAGATCTAGCACCACAAATCTTGATGAACAAATTGCAATTCAAAGAGAACCTAGAGAAAAGCAAGGTTTGGTATATGAAAAAGGAGAATGTTCTAAAACTGTTGAAGAAACTTAGATTGAGAAACATAAGGATTAACCTAAAAGGAAAGAAAATGAATAGAAATCCAATGGCATATGTTTCATGTGCAAAAAAATTGTTCATAAGGAAAGAGAATGTAGAAGTAATACATCTACTACATTTTTCAAATATTGTTTCTCATGTTGGCAGTATCGACACAAATCAAATGAATGCATATCTAAAGAAAGACCTAATATAAGACCTACATGTAGTGGTAATCCTACATATTTTAAATGCAATAAATTTGGTCACTTGGCAAGGGACTGTAGGTTGAGGACTAATCAGAGGTATGTGAATCAGAATGTTACTTGTTACAAACACAAAAATGTTGGTCATATAGCTAGAAATTATGGATATAACAATGTTGGAATGAGAATGAATGGTTCAATTGAAAATAATAGTGAGATAAATTATAAAAAATAAAATTAAAGGTATGGAAATAAAAACAAAATATATTTTAATTGAAAGAAGACATGACATATTGGTTGGTATTGTAGATCTTTCAATGCAGGAGAGAAAAATAATGGACCGAATGACAAAGGGAAGCAAAGCATGTTAGTTGATGAAACCTAAAAGGAAATGAATAAGACATGGTCTAAGAAAGATAAAATTGATGCTACTAATTATGTTACACCATCTCCTAGTGTGTACATCTCATCATCAACTAATTAGGTCATAGGACCTAAAGGGGGAGTTTTCATTAGAAAAAAAATTGTCACCTCGCGAATCGAAGTAGTAAAGACTACAATGGAATATTTAGTAGGAGATTGGTTTCTGAAAGGCTATGTATAGAATCATAGGTTATTTCATGATCATATTTAGGATCACAAGTAGATTTATAGTTCACAGGTTATATCATCTTTTTGAGAGATAGGGTATAAGCGACATTAAATGAAGGAATTTGATTGTCTTTGAGGGATAAAAAGGGTATTACATGGCTTCATTTGATACTATTATATCTTGGGAATGAGTGATTACCTAAGATAAATAAGATCTAACAATGAATTGAGCAACTAATCAGATTTCACAAGCAAACCCTAGAACGACAGTAAAAGGTATTTATCTTTCCAAAAAGTTGTTAAATTTGTCAGAGTAGAATGGATACACCTCAGATCATTGATGCATTAGAAAAGCCAAGGTATTAATTCAAGAAACATCGATTTAAATATATGGAAAATGATCCAAACGACACATTTTCTGATGTGCCCTATGGAGTTTTGCATGTTGAAGATATATGTGCATACATTCATTGTAAGCTTGAAGAATTAGAATATTTTTATATTCTCAAGCAATATTTATCACTATGTGTTGATGGAACTTTGAAAGATGAGGTCAATCATGTTGATCAGATTAACCTCGCACAATATAAGGACTTTTATGTATTTGATTAACTGGAGTGGGTTATAATTTTGTTAAGAATAATCCATGATTAATTTTTCTATCTTAGAGACAAACCTATAAAGATTACCAAAGAATTAATCCATGCAGTCAGTGAGGTACCGACACTGAGATCAACAAAGAAATACATTGTTAAAATGTTTACTAAGTCTAAATGGGATAAGAGAGCCATGAAAGTTAATGATATCAAATATCCTGATATGAAATTTTCTTCAATGATTCTCGGTTATAAATTTTATCACAACAACATAATCAATTCTACCTCTGCTACTATTATTCACAATTCTTATCGAATGTTAAAGGAAGATGCTCAAAATGATGTTTGTGAGATTTTGAGGGAATAGTTGGGTATGTGCAAGATCATGAGGGGCCAAAAAGTGGCGATGTGAAAACTATTCACTTTTCACTCGTCCAAAAGCACATGAAAACGCTTGTTGACTTTTGAGTAGGCCTGGGTGTCAGTACACCTGGGAAAACTTGACACCAAAGCACAGGCCTAGTCGGGTACCTGGTAATATCGGGTACCCGATAACTGTGGCATAAATCCAAAACCCGCGAGCCCTTTTCTTCATTTCTTTCTGCATTTTTTCTTGCTAAAATGACTTGATATATCCTATACCCGATATATTTTTAGGTATCTGATTTGGGCAACAACAAATTTGACTCCCAGCATATTCGGTAAGTAAATTTTTTGTTTATTTTATTATTTTATTTAATTTTCATGCCAAATGTCATTTTTTTTGTTGAAATAGGGTTTTCTATTTATATTTGTAATACTATATGAAATTAGATTGAAATTTAGATTTGTTTTTTATTTAATCTGGCATGGCTGACAACAATGAAGAAAATAACCCTCCCGCACCAAATAACAATCCAGAAAACAATCCCCCGTGTCAAAACCCTCGATCTTTAGAAGATTTGATACAAGATAATTTTAACACAATATGAGGTTTCCAAAAAACATATCGAAATATACCTACATTAGGTCCCATGCTTGCCACACAAAATACAATTGCTAAAAATATTGACACACTCACGCAGCAACATAATGTTGCTCTTCATTGGCGTGATGATATGCACGCCCAATTTGATGACGGCCTTGACCATGATGGGATTGTGGCCCTTAATATAACTAAGGAAGATATAGCCGCCCTTATTTGTCAATCCTAAAACCGAAATACAAGTTGACCCCCAAAAGCCCAAATTATCAATAAAATGGTGCACAAATGAAGCAATGTGCATAAACTTTTGGGATCGCTGGTGGATGGTTTTTGATAAACCACCCGATAGCAATTTGGAGGTCCCATTTTATTTCATAAAAAAATTGTAGTTTGAGTTTGTGCTTGGTCACCATGTTGATTAATGGAGTATGAGGCCCAACATGGGTGTAGGCGGAGGAGCTCCTCAGACTAGGCCATCTGCCCAGTGCAAAAAGGCCACCACCTTTGTCCCCCCCACTGATGTCACACCCCCTCCTCGAGTGCAGCATCCCAATATCATTAAAGAGGCTGCCTCACAGACTATTACGGCCATTCATTTACTGAGTGATCAGTTGATCACACAAACCAAGTCAGTGTTGCCTCCTAGTGTGGATGATGCTAGCGCATCGACATCTCGTCGGAGTTCACATGTATGCGAGCCCCATATTTGCATTATATGCAAGAATATGTGCCTCGGACCACTTATTGATGCTGATATATTTCAGTTACATATTATTGATGAGGAGGATATAGGAGACGCAGCTACAAAGGCTGCAACACCTCATGGAGCATCTACATCTCATGAGAGTGCTCAGGAGGTGTACGCAGAGCCATTGACTCCTGTTGATGCGGTAAGAGTAAACATTATAAATAAATTTGTCACATGACTTATTTAATTTTAAAATAATTTATTTATTTAGATTAGTTTTAATGATTGCATGCACTTATGTATATATATTTTTTTCATTTATGTTCAGTCGATGACATAGGAGGAGGTGAGACAGGTGGATGAGTCCACACTTTCGGCCATTTCATTTGGCCTTGATGACTATATGGTATATTATAAATTATGTACCCATTAGTTATTTTTTATATCATTTGGTGTACATGCTTAAATCTCTATCAATTAGAGCAATAAAATTCATACATTTGCTTATATATTGTCATTTGATTGTGTTCTTGTAGGGTACAGCCGATGTTAGTGGGGGGCACGAGGGGGTTCCTTCATTAGGTGTCGACAAAGGAAAGGTAGTTAATTGTTTAAGATTAATTATGCATGCACATGTATTCCACTTGTGTGTAGTAATAAATATTTTACTTGCACTTTATTGTATAGGGTGTGGCTATTGATGATGTCCCGATAGCAGTTCAACAACGTAGGGTTACAGGCATCTTGATTCGGAGTGATAGCCCGATTGTACGTAGACTTTTACATATTGTTATTTGTATTTTGTAACTAGGGTTGCTATGATGAAGTACATTTATATATAATTGACAATCTTTTTACTCTCATAGGTTACTCCAAGTGTGAGGGAGGGCCCACGAGAATCTTTCGTATCTTTGTTGACCCAGCCCACCATTCCAGAGGAGGGATCATCAGATGTAAGTTTTAATTTTAGTTCAATCAATTTGTAATTTTATTATGCTATCATCCTATTTTGTAGATTTATTACTCTATGTTGCACCACTGTACTAATGTCATTATTGCAAATATATATTTATAGGTCACAGTTGGTATTGTTGGCATGGTCCCTTCGCTACCTAGGACTTATGCTAGGACACTTGATCATGGTAGGCGACCGAGAGACCAGGTACATATATTTGTATTCAGTTATAATTTTAATTAAATTAGTGTTTGAATTATGAACTATATATATATATGTACAAATCATATAAAGTAAGCAATCTAGCTTGGGTTTGAACTCATTTTTTATGCAGGATCAATCAGAGCCCAACACTTCTTCAAAGAGGCTACATTTTGATGATCCCCCTACGACATAGGATTTAGTTTTAGTTTTGTGGTCATTTAGAGATGCCACTTGGCACATTTTGAGATGGCATATATGCCACATTGTACACCTTAAAACACTGATTTTGTAGACATTTTGAAATGGCATGTGACATATTTGTATATGGAGATACTTTTGATACATTTGATACTTTGTATATATAGAACATGTTCATTTATACGTTATATTTGCGTCATATTTTGTATATACATATTTATTATTCATGTTTATGGAATTGAATGGTGAAGTTATATCTTGACTATGATTATCATTATGATTTAAATTACATCTTGTTGAAGTTACATTTATTTTTCTTTACTCTGGAATACCTTGTTCATGGAGCTTATTATGTTTGAGGTTTAACTTCTATAGATTTCCTATGTTCTTATGTTTCATACCATTATATATACTCACTTGAGCCACTTAGTACTACATTGTTTGAATACTATGTATATACTCACTGTGTATATAACTCATCATATTGCGGTCACTTGAGCTACGAAAGATCATTGCCCAATTGTGCTTAGTGCACCTTGGGGTCACTTGGATCGAGCGTGGTCATGAGCATTCCAGTGACTCCGTGGGCGAAATGACGTTGTCATTGGTGTTTACCCAGCCAACCGGAGCCGATGGAGTAGACAGTTCAATGCAATGTCAGACGGTTTGAAAGATACGCTACTAAGCCACTTTCAACTAACCCTCACTGCAAGTTTTGGCATTGATTGAGATCATCTTGCCAAATGCAAATGAAGTTGGATCACCCAAAACTGAGAGAGGTTATTATAGACCTCGAAAACATGATCCTGTAGCCCCTAACAGTTTGTCAATACCTCTCACAAGCTCTGAGATATGAGCCACGGAAGATCACTGCCCAATCATTCTTAGTGCACCTTGGGGTCACTTGGGTTGAGCATGGTTGCGAGCGTTCCCGTGACTCCGTGGGTGGAATGGAGTTGTCACTGGCATTTACCTGGCCAACCAAAGCTGATGGAGTAGAGGGTTCGATGCTAGGTTGGACGGTTTGAAAGATACATTGTTGAGCCGCTTTCAACTGACTGTTAGTGGTATGTTTGAAATTTGAACTGTGAAACTAATCATGATTAAGCTTGTGAAATTTGAACTGTGAAGCTTATTATGTTTGAGGTTTAACTTTTATAGATTGTTTGAAATGATAAAAAATAATATCCTTAAAGCAGTATAAACAACAATCAAACATGTAAGAATTCAAACCATGCAAATGACATAAGTAAATGACATGTAAGATCCCTTGTTGGAACTATTGGCCACCCATACATGATTTTGGTCATAAGTCCTTATCAAGAGTTTTAGGACATTTAACTTTTAAATCAAATTGATTGTTACAAATTGCCATTATAGGCTTCAAAAGATCTCAATTAACCATTAAGGATCATTTTGTCCTTCTATCTCTGATTGGATCCATGGTGACCGTAGGCATCTTCATAGGTGCTCTTGCACAAGTTACAATCCACATACAAAACCAAGTTTATTGACTCAAAATACAATCTAAGAAAGGTGAAATTAATGTATTGAAATTAAGCTTAATGAACTTAGAAAACAATGCACTAAGTTAACTTATTACCTAGTCAAGTGTTCCTGAAGGGTCATCTCTTTGCTTCAGGGTCTCCAATAGTGCTTCATGATCAGCAGTACTAATAGTCCAAAGTTCTTTTGTCTTTGGTCTTCCTTGATGCTTTGACAACTTGACATTTGTTGCTATAACAAGGTGTGAATGCATGAGAATAGTTTTGTGCTTCTCATAGTCTTCAAATGTGGGAATTCCATTCTTTCTAATCATGTATCTTTGTAGCCATGTTCCTGCAACAACAACTGAACTAGTAGGATATGTGAACCCATCACCATCTATCATTGGTTGTACAAGCTTATTTTTACCTTGTACACAATGTTCTAACCAATAATCTGACCTCTCATCATTCCCCTATGGTGCAACCAATGCAAAAACATTTCCTGGCTTCAGAAGATCTAAAAGATGGTCATAGTCAACTGAAGTGTCCATGTCATCATTTCTTATAAAGAGTGTCAAAGATAATGGAGTTAGATACTGTGGAACCCATGTATCCACCTACTCACTTGACTCGCAATGATCCCAATCATACTAAAAACACATGGGGCAAAAACAAGCCAACTCTCATGTCCAAATGGTCCATGTACTACTATTGGAGCTTCGGAATGAATGCATTTTTGAAGAGTCTTTCACTATTTGACAATCCAATCTATCTCCTATAGTTCCCTCCTCAACCAACCAAAATAATCTACGCATTGTAGAATCAAGAGTCCCCCCTATGAAAATGCTAAAGTACACCAATCAACAATTGAACGAGCATCAAGAAGTACAACACCTGAAATCCTCAATTGCTCCTTAACTAGAGCTCTCTTCACACACGCACTGCTCCGTCATGCTCCCCTTTCCCATGCCCTAACTCAAAAAAACTCCAAATATGAGGTACACCTCTCTCCACATGCATTCTACACAACCAATAAAACAAACTGGCATTCTTAAATTGACCGGTGCAATTATCTGACCAAATGAGATGCCTATCCATAGCAATACCATTTTCCTACAAGAAGTCAAAATAGTTCTGGAAACAATGTTGAACAAACTCATGAGAGTGAGACCTGTCATTGCTCATATAAAAATGGTAGTTTCTGATTATCTTTCACTCATCTTTTGTGCTATGAATGTCTATATGTGATGTGTACAAAAATAGCAACCAAAATGGAATTGTAATATTGAGCTTGAGTCTCATTTTGGGGCAGCAATGTATAGTTCTCCGCAAAGTCTACAATAGATATAATAGTTCCAAAGGGGAAAGTGTCCTTACATGTCCAGAATTGTTGATCCAACCATTGAGACCTATGACCATGCCTTGCATACTTGTAAAAAGATTTGTCTTGAAATCTGAGATAAAATCAACAACATTGTATTCTTTTGCAACTCACATCTAGAGCCTTCACCTCCACTCTTCAATGTATATTTCACCGTTTCATATACCTTTTTTTGGATGAGTGTCTTTCCAAAATTGTGTTTCAAACCCTCATGAAAACATGTTCTAAACTTGGACAAGCCACCACATTCTGAGCACTTGGCATTTAAGCAATCTTTTTTATAAAATAAACAACCATCATCTCTATGACATAAAAATTGATCTAGCAAGTCTCTTGATGATTTGGGAAGACCACTTGCACCACAATCCTCTAGCATTTCATTAGTATGCAAAGTAGAATGAATGGACCGTAATAATTCATGATGCATTGAAAACTCAACATGATATATGCAACAACATGTATTCTGAATCTTAAGGGGTACACAATAAAATGGCTTCACGGATTCAAAAGACCTTTGTGATATTTTCAATGTTGGATGTGTCTCACAAAATTTTTTATACAACATTGTTTGACTTACCTCCACATAATGTTTAGGATGTGGAGTGCGATCTCGATTGCCAACTCTCAACTTCAAGACATCCTTCACATTTTGTGACACTCTTGAGTTAGCATCCCAAAATTGTTGAATTTCATCCTTGACAACATCTGTTAGCTTCTTATCGAAACATGGAAGTCTCCCACCATAAGCCCATGTATCAATTTGAAGCGGATCATCAAGTCTTTCTCTTCTTGCAAGTGCTCTACCCAAAGTTTTGCGGTCTATATTGAAGTGAACACAAGTTTGTCTCATCAAACGAGCCTTTCTCAACTGATGACTTACTAAGGAGGTTGTAATAATCCTCCAAGAAAATCTCTTGTATTTTTCTATGCTATTCTTCCCAATGCTATTGAGAGCATTGAAAAGATTCTTCACAACAATGGCATTTCTCTCCATTTTTTTGTTCACACGAATCTTCAATTTCACAAGCACAGGTCTCATCTTTTACATCTTTAACAACTGCACAAAAATTTGACATTGCTCAACCAATATCTTGTTTCCAAAAAATTGATCATAAAGTCTTGAAGCCCACAACCTAATGGTTCTATGTGACATCTTTCCTTCCCAATTATTCATAATGTTCTCCTCAATTTCAATTAACCATTTAGGTCTTCCTGAAAGCCCCGAATTTGATGTTTGATTATCTTTATTGCAAGGGACTTCATTTCACATATAATTTGGAGATGTGTAACGTTCATGTGGTTCTTGTGCAACATTTTCATTCCCGAAGTCTACATTTTCAATCTCCATCTGTACATTTTTAAATTCAACATCCTCTTCACTTACAACTACATTTACGGGGTCCGATTGATTAATGTTTAACATACCTTCTCTCCTTCTTCAGTGATTTTCCTTATCCTTTTCCCTATATGCTTGAATTTATTCATCCGTCAGCTTCCTCTTGCGTTTAGCCTTTTGACGACTGTTGCTTCCCATGGTGAGACCACAAGTTGACAAAAATCAAACAATGGGCCCCAAATCATGTTTTTTTTCCTACAATGCGTGAAAAAAGTATAAAATCTCATGATTGTCTGGCCTGTGGGGACAGGGAATATTTTGGTCAAATATTACCTGTCCAAAATCGAGTATCCGATTTCATATCGGGTACCCGAAATTCCCAGGTAGATTAAAAAAAGGGCAGGAGCAAATGAAAAAAATTGAACTTTTACATATATTAATGTATATAATATATATATAAGAGGCATATGATATATATAATGTATATATTATATATATACTAATGTATTATAATATACTAATGTATTATATACTAATGTATATAATATATATACTATATTATATTATATATATACTAATGTATATAATATATATATATATATATATATATATATATAATACATATACTAATGTATACTAATATATTATATATAATATTACCTTTTAGCTATTATTTTTTTCTCATTTTTCCTGTATGGTGCTTTTGTATATGAATTGTGGATATTCTCTGGGAAACTATTTGAGGAAGCTACAGTAGCCGATCTATGTCCTTTGGATAAAAAAGATGATCCGTAAAACTTAACCTAAAAAATCAGTTCTGCTAACAAAAATGTCTAATCATGTAGCAAGGTACAAAAGCTCGGGAAAGGTGTACCAAATTAATATGAAAATATTTTTGTCCGTAACAGTATTTTTTGCATTTATTATGATATTGATCCGATTTGATGCACCTTTGCTATTTGATCGGGTCCCTTCCCTTGCATTTCACTTGGTTTGCTCATTTTGCACATCATAGGCCAAGATTTGACAGTAGATATGACCTTGGTACTACCGACGTTAATGATAAATTTTACCTTTTAGCTATTATTTTTTTGTTATTTTTCATGTATGATACTTTTGTATACGAATCTTCCTCCCAGAGCATACATTAATGAAGTTTTTCATGCCTTAGTAGAGGAAGCCGACTGGATTGTTGAAGCTGATGGTACTACATACAGAAATGCGGTATGTGTTTTTGGCCTAATTTTTATTTTTCATTTCTTCTAGGTCTTTAAAGGCGGCTGGCTAAATCTTTGTATTAAATGTTAGGGAATGCATGAAAATAATATTATTCTGAGCACAAGCATGAGTCCCTACAGGGGCATAGTTGTGCCTTTTACAGGCACCGTAAACCCTAGCTATGCAAAAATGGAGGCTTTGAAGAATAGTTCACTGGAGGCAGATTATAGAAGCAAAGGGCAAGAGAATCACTCTGTTTCCACCCCATGTGGCTGTGAAATGGTATCTTTCCCTACTTTTTCAATTGGAATGCTAAATTGCAAAGGTTCTCGAAATAGATTTTGGTTAAACCGGACAATTGTACCATGCCTGTTGATAATCTGGCAGCTCAATAGATTCATTGGGAGGTTAAACAAGAACAACCGAACAGATCTTTGAACCGGTCGAAGATTATGGAGAACGGGGAAGGGTTTGGTAAAATGAGCAGTTGTACTAGAAATTATGCAAGCACCGTAGAACCGACCACATTAATAAATTTAAAGAAGAGATCAGTGACGGCGTGACATTATGAGGAAAGCCTTGTCATTTTGATGGCATCGCCCCGATATTATGAAGAATGTCTCACCGCTTCAAAGCCGGTGTCGCCTCTATCTCAAACTTTCGCCATTGCTTCTCATCAGTACTCTGAGATATGGAAGGGATTGTGGGATTTTGCACAGCATAGTCCATCATAAATTCTCTATAAATCATCATGCGTTATAGTATTCTGCACGTTTCTGAATGACTTACTCGAAGAATTTAATTTTCACCATAATTTTGGCTCCATGGATTGTCATTTTGCACTCGGAGAGAAGTTGCAGATTGCAAGAATTTGATAAATTTGGTTTATCTCATTTTCTTTCTCTGGCATTTCTGAGTAATACAATTTTGTTTTTGTCCATCTTAAATGATTTTGCTTGAAGTTAATGAATTTTTTTAGATGATTTTTTCTGAAGTTAATGAAATTTCTTCCATGGATGCTAATGAAATCTCTTCCATGAATGTTGATAAGACATTTAAATTCAGAGTTAATAAATTCTATAGCTTGAATGTTCTTTGTTGCAGAAGGTTATTTTCATGGTTTTTGATTCATGCAATTCCTTAATAGTTTCATTCTTAACAGAATTCATAACTAGATTTTCCATAGTCAATTTTCTTCTTGATCGTTGCAATATTTTCTCCTCAACTGAACATTTTGTAATCAGTTGATATACAATCACATTTTCCTCTTGGCCAATCCTGTGGGCTCATGATTGAGCCTGTAGATCCACAAAAGGATTGAAATCTGGATCTGGTGGAAGAGCAGTATTAGCAAGAAGTCACTCACTAACATGTCATCTTTATAACAACTAAATTTGGATTCACTAGAAGCACTAAAGAATTTTGAATGACCCCTTTTGACACATTGGAATGCTCAAGTGTGTCTTAAGGGGTCCTAGGACCCCTTCGAACACACTTGAGTGTTCAAATGTGTCAAAAGAGGTCATGGGGACTCCCTAGGGGTCCTAGTACACCTTATCATGCGTTAGGACCCCTGGGGAGTCCCCATGACCCCTTTTGACACATTTAAATGCTCAAGTGTGTCTTAAGGGGTCCTAAGACCCCTTAAGACACACTTGAGCATTTAAATGTGTCAAAAGGGGTCATGGGGACTCCCTAGGGGTCCTAGTAAATCTTATCACACATTAGGACCCCTAGGGAGTCCCCATGACCCCTTTTGACAAATTGGAACGCTCAAGTGTGTCTTGAGGGGTCTTAGGACCCCTTTGGACACACTTGAGCATTCGAATGTGTCAAAAGGGGTCATGGGGACTCCCTAGGGATCCTAGTATGCCTTATCACGTGTTAGGACCCCTAGGCAGTCCCCATGACCCATTTTGACACATTGGAATGCTCAATTGTGTCTTAAGGGGTCTTAGGACCCCTTTAGACACACTTGAGCATTCAAATGTGTCAAAAGGGGTCATGGGGACTCCCTAGGGGTCCTAGTACACCTTATCAAGTGTACTAGGACCCCTAGGGAGTCCCCATGACCCCTTTTGACACATTCAAACACTCAAGTGTGTCTTAAGGGGTCTTAGGACCCCTTCGGACACACTTGAGTGTTCAAATGTGTCAAAAGGGGTCATGGGGACTCCCTAGGGGTCCTAGTACACCTTATCACATGTTAGGACCCCTAGGGATTCCCCATGACCCCTTTTGACACATTCAAACACTCAAGTGTGTCCAAAGGGGTCCTAAGACACCTTAAGACACATTTGAGTGTTCCAATATGTCAAAAAGGGTCATGGGGACTCCCTAGGGGTCCTAACACGTGATAACAAGTACTACGACCCCCATGGAGTCCCCATGACCCCTTTTGACACATTTGAAAACTCAAGTGCATCTGAAGGGGTCCTAAGACTCCTTAAGACACACTTGAGCATTCTAATGTGTCAAAAGGGGTCATGGGGACTCCCTAGGGGTCCTAACACCTGATAAGGCATACTAGGACCCCTAGGATGTCCCCATGACACCTTTTGACACAATAGAATGCTCAAGTGTATCTGAAGGGGTCCTAAGACCCCTTAACACACACTTGAGTGTTCTAATATGTCAAAAGGGGTCATGGGGACTCCCTAGGGGTCCTAACACATGATAAGGCATACTAGGACCCCTAGGGAGTCCCCATGACCCCTTTTGAAACATTCAAATGCTCAAGTGTGTCTGAAGGGGTCCTAAGAACCCTTAAGACACACATGAGCATTCCAATGTGTCAAAAGGGGTCATGGGGACTCCCTAGGGGTCCTAATGCATGATAAGGCATACTAGGACCCCTAGGGAGTCCCCATGACCCCTTTTGAAATATTAAAATGCTCAAGTGTGTCCGAAGGGGTCCTAAGAACCCTTAAGACACACATGAGCATTCTAATGTGTCAAAAGGGGGTCATGGGGACTCCCTAGGGGTACTAACACGTGGTAAGGCATACTAGGACCCCTAGGGAGTCCCCATGAACCCTTTTGACACATTTGAATGCTCAAGTGTGTCTTAGTCCCCATGACCCCTTTTGACACATTCAAAAGCTCAAGTGTGTCTGAAGGGGTCCTAAGACCCCTTAAGACACACTTGAGTCTTCAAATGTGTCAAAAGTAGTCATGGGGACTCTGTAGGGGTCCTAACATGTGATAAGGTGTTCTATGACCCCTAGGGAGTCCCCATGACCCCTTTTGACACATTCGAATGCTCAAGTATGTCTGAAGGGGTCCTAAGACCCCTTCAGACATACTTGAGCATTCGAATGTGTCAAAAGGGGTCATGGGGACTCCCTAGGGGTCCTAACGCATGATAAAGTGTACTAGGACCCTTAGGGAGTCCCCATAACCCCTTTTGACACATTGGAATGCTCAAGTGTGTCTTAAGGGTTCTTAGGACCCATTCAGACACACTTGAGCATTCGAATGTTTCAAAAGGGGTCATGGGGACTCCGTAGGGGTCCTAGTACACCTTATCACACATTAGGACCCCTAGGGAGTCCCCATGACCCCTTTTGACAAATTTGAATGCTCAAGTGTGTCTGATGGGATCCCAAGACCCCTTAAGACACACTTGAGCATTCAAATCTATCAAAAAAGGTCATGGGGACTCCCTAGGGGTCCTAACACATGATAAGGCATACTAGGACCCCTAGGGAGTCTCCATTAACCCTTTTGACACATTCAAAAGCTCAAGTGTGTCTGAAGGGGTCCTAAGACCCCTTAAGCTACACTTGAGTGTTCCAATGTGTCAAAAGGGGTCATGGGGACACCCTAGGGGTCCTAACATGAGATAAGGTGTACTAGGACCCCTAGGGAGTCCCCATGACCCCTTTTGACACATTTGAATGCTCAAGTGTGTCCGAAGGGGTCCTAAGACCCCTTAAGACACACTTGAGTGTTCCAATGTGTCAAAAGGGGTCATGGGGACTTTCTAGGGGTCCTAACATGTGATAAGGCGTACTAAGACCCCTAGGGAGTCCCCATGACCCCTTTCAACATAGTTGAACACTCAAGTGTGTCTGAAGGGGTCCTACGACCCCTTAAGGCACACTTGAGCATTCCAATGTGTCAAAAGTGGTCATGGGGACTTCCTAGGGGTCCTAACACATGATAAGGTATACTAGAACCCCTATGGAGTCCCCATGACCCCTTTTGACACATTTGAACACCCAAGTGTGTCTAAAGGGGTGCTAAGACCCCTTAAGACAAACTTGAGTGTTCAAATGTGTCAAAAGGGGTCATGAGGACTCCCTAGGGGTCCTAACATGTGATAAAGCATACTAGGACCCTTAGGGAGTCCCCATGACCCCTTTTGACACATTCAAATGCTCAAGTGTATCTGAAGGGGTCCTAAGACCCCTTAAGACACACTTGAGCATTCTAATGTGTCAAAAGGGTTCATGCAGACTCCCTAGGGTTCTAATGCATGATAAGGTGTACTAGGACCCCTAGGGAGTCCCCATGACCCCTTTTGACACATTTGAATGCTCAAGTGTGTCCCCATGACCCCTTTTGATACATTTGAATGCTCAAGTGTGTCTGAAGGGGTCCTAGGACCCCTTCAGACACACTTGAGCATTCAAATGTGTCAAAAGGGGTCATGGGGACTTCCTAGGGGTCCTAACATGTGATAAGGCATACTAGGACCCCTAGGGAGTCCCCATGACCCATTCTAACACATTCGAATGCTCAAGTGTGTCTGAAGGGGTCCTAAGACCCCTTAACACACACTTGAGCATTCCAATGTGTCAAAAGGGGTCATGGGTACTCCCTAGGGGTCCTAACACATGATAAGGTGTACTAGGACCCCTATGGAGTCCCCATGACCCCTTTTGACACATTTGAATGGTCAAGTGTGTCCGAAGGGGTCCTAAGACCCCTTAAGACACACTTGAGTGTTCAAATGTGTCAAAAGGGGTCATGGGGACTCCCTAGGGGTCCTAGCATGTAATAAGGTGTACTATGACCCTTAGGGAGTCCTCATGACCCCTTTTGACACATTCAAATGCTCAAGTGTATCCCAAGGGGTCCTAAGACCCCTTAAGACACACTTGAGTGTTCAAATGTGTCAGAAGGGGTCATGGGGACTCCCTAGGGGTCCTTACGCATGATAAGGCATATTAGGACCCCTAGGGACTCCCCATGACCCCTTTTGACAAATTTGAACACTCAAGTGTGTCTGAAGGGGTCCTAAGACCCCTTAAGACACACTTGAGCATTCCAATGTGTCAAAAGGGGTCATGGGGACTCCATAGGGGTCCTAACACATGATAAGGTGTACTAGGACTCCTAGGGAGTCCCGATGACCTCTTTTGACACATTCGAATGCTCAAGTGTGTTCGTAGGGGTCCTAAGACCCTTTAATACACACTTGAGTGTTCCAATGTGTCAAAAGGGGTCATGGGGACTCCCTAGGGGTCCTAATGCGTGATAAGGCATACTAGGACCCCTAGGGAGTCCCCATGACCCCTTTTGACACATTCGAATGCTCAAGTTTGTCCAAAGGGGTCCTAAGACCCCTTAAGACATGCTTGAGCATTAAAATATCTCAAAAGGGCTCATGGGGACTCCCTAGGGGCCCTAACATGTGATAATGCATACTAGGACCCCTAGGAAGTCCCCATGACCCCTTTTGACACATTTGGACACTCAAGTGTGCCCGAAGGGTTCTCAAGACCCTTTCGAACACACTTGAGCATTCAAATATGTCAAAAGGGGTCATGGGGATTCCCTAAGGGTCCTAACACGTGATAAGGCATACTAGGACCCCTAGGGAGTCCCCATAACCCCTTTTGACACATTTGAATGCTCAAGTGTGTCCGAAGGGGTCCTAAGACCCCTTAAGACACACTTGAGCATTCTAATGTGTCAAAAGGGGTTATGGGGACTCCCTAGGGGTCCTAACACATATAAGGTGTACTAGGACCCCTATGGAGTCCCCATGACCCCTTTTGACACATTTGAATGCTCAAGTGTGTCCGAAGGGGTCCTAAAACCCCTTAAGACACACTTGAGCATTCCAATGTGTCAAAAGGGGTCATGGGGACTTCCTAGGGGTCCTAACATGTTATAAGGCATACTAGGATGCCTAGGGAGTCCCCATGACCCCTTTTGATACATTTGAAGGCTCAAGTGTGTTCGAAGGGGTCCTAAGACCCCTTAAGACACACTTGAGCATTCCAATGTGTCAAAAGGGGTCATGGGGACTTCCTAGGGGTCCTAACATGTGATAAGGCATACTAGGACCCTTAGGGAGTCACCATGACCCCTTTTGACACATTTGAATGCTCAAGTGTGTCTGAAGGGGTCCTAGGATCCCTTAAGACACACTTGAGCATTCCAATGTGTCAAAAGGGGTCATGGGGACTTCTTAGGGGTCCTAACACATGATAAGGCATACTAGGACCCCTAGGGAGTCCCAATGACCCCTTTTGACACCTTTGAATGCTCAAGTGTGTCCAAAGGGG
>BSBK01013572.1:0-59067 GCA_027943335.1 Chamaecyparis obtusa | reverse complement strand
AGTCCCTAAAGGTGTAAAAGGTCGAGTTATCGATGTGAGATGCTTTCAAGAGTTCGAGGAGGAAGACGATTATCTCGGTGATATTGTAGAAAAAGTTCATGTATATATTTTACAAAAACGTAAAATACAAGTGGGTGATAAAGTAGCGGGAAGGCATGGTAATAAAGGTATTATTTCAAAAATTTTGCCCAGGCAAGATATGCCTTATTTACAAAATGGAACACCAGTGGACATGGTATTAAATCCATTAGGGGTACCTTCACGAATGAATGTAGGACAGATTTTTGAATGTTTGCTTGGTTTAGCAGGAAAACTAATGAACAAACATTATAGACTGGCGCCTTTTGACGAAAGGTACGAGCGAGAAGCTTCTAGAAAACTAGTATTTTCTGAGCTTTATAAAGCTAGCGAGCAAACAGCTAATCCATGGGTATTTGAACTTGATCATCCTGGAAAACATAGATTAATTGATGGAAGAACAGGAAAGGTTTTTGAACAACCTGTTACAATAGGAATAGCTTATATATCGAAATTGTGCCATCAAGTTGATGACAAAATTCATGCACGTTCTCGTGGACCTTATGCGCTGGTTACACAACAACCTCTAAAAGGAAAATCCTCCAGAGGAGGGCAACGAGTAGGAGAAATGGAAGTTTGGGCTCTAGAAGGTTTTGGTGTTGCTTATATTTTACACGAGATACTTACTTTCAAATCTGATCATATGGACACTCGTGAAAAAATATTTGGTGCCATTTTCAACCGAGAACCAATGCCTAAACCTAGCACTTTTACAGAATCTTTCCGATTGCTCAGTCGAGAACTACGATCTTTAGCTCTAGAATTGAATCATACTATTCTATCTGAGATAGACTTTCAGATAGATAAGAAGGAAGTTTGATCAAAATAAATCAAAATTTATTTTTTATGAGTGACCAGAATAAACACGAACAACTTCAAATTGGATTAGTTTCTCCCGAGCAGATTCTCGCTTGGTCTGAAAGAATATTACCTAATGGAGAAAGAGTCGGACAAGTGACTGCAGAACAGACTTTAGATTATAAAACTTATGAACCAATAAGAGATGGATTATTTTGTGAAAGAATATTTGGACCTAAGAAAAGGGGAGTTTGTGCTTGTGTAAAACCTCCAATGATGGAAAATGAGAAGGAAAACTACGACTCCAATTTTTGTACTCAATGTGGAGTTGAACTTGTTATTGATCCTCGAATTCGAAGATATCGAATGGGATACATTAAATTGGCATGCCCAGTTGTTCATATTTGGTATTTCAAACGACGTCCCAGTTATATCGCGAATCTATTAGATAAAACTCGTAAAGAATTAGAAGACCCAGTATACTGCGATGTGTGACTTGATCACAAGCTCCGATTATACAGATCCATAGGAACTGTCATCCTATTTAATCTAATTGGGATGCCCTTAGCTCTGACACGCCCCTCGGCAAGAGGGGCATGAAGCTCAGAATTAGAAACATGTTGATAAAGAGGAATGAATCTAGGGTTAATATCTTGTATATTATGAAATTAAATTGCTAATTGGACTTCGTAAAAATACTTCTTTTATTAGAAAGAAAGAAACAAAATGGAATCCAAAATCTGTTTCATTTTTCTTTTTATTCTAGATCAAAAAGAAGATATGGTTATAGGAGTCTATTCATCGCACATATGCTTCAAATAGTATTGCAACCATCGAAGTAAAACAGAAACCTACAGGATCAATTAATAAAGAGATACAGACAAGTAAATCCCATATGAATTTCAAATAAATTCAAGGTCTTTCACAAAGAAATGTATCGGGAGGAGACTGCTCACTAATTCCATATTTATGTCATAATACGAATTGTAAACCAATAATTGAATTCACTTGGAACTTGAGCAAAGAGTAACTATTTAGTTTTATCACTTGGGAACGAAAACCGTCGGGATACATTACCAGAGAGCAAAAAACATTTTTTGCATAATGATACATAATCACTTTCCATTTTGGTATAGTTACTTGAGCCGGATGAGAGGAAACTTTCATGTCCGATTCTGAGGGGGGGGAAAAAAGATTGTAAAAACCTATCCAAATGTTTGTATTACTAGGCCCACAGCTAACAAGCCAACTTTATTGCGATTTCAGGGAGAACTTCGTGAATATGAGTATAAATCTTGGGCAAAAGATATTGCTTCTTATCTCTCTTGGGATTTTCCGCTATTTCAAGAGCGAGAAATTGCCACTGGAGGAAAAGCTATCAGAGAACAATTAGCTGGTCTAGATCTGCAAATGATTATAGATCATTCATATATAGAATGGAAGGAAATAGATACGAAAATATCTATATTATTCTCATCGGAGGAGACAGAAAACGAATTTTCGAATCAATTCTCGGACTCGGAGGAGACAGAAAACGAATTTTCGAATCAATTCTCGGACTCGGAGGAGACAGAAAACGAATTTTCGAATCAATTCTCGGACTCGGAGGAGACAGAAAACGAATTTTCGAATCAAGACTGTCCTTTCAAAAAACTATATAATAATATGAAGAAAAAACTTTTTTCACTTCAAATAAGAAAGGATCGTTTGGTTAGACGAATGAAATTTGCTAAATATTTTATTCAAACAAATGTAGAACCACAATGGATGGTTCTATGCCTATTACCAGTTCTTCCTCCCGACCTGAGGCCAATGTATCAATTAAATGAAGGTGGAGTGATTACTTCGGATCTCAATGAACTTTATCTAAAAGTTATCCGTCGAAATAATAATCTTTTAGAATCCGTAGAATGGACTCGTGCATTTCTACTACCAGATTTATTGTTTGATCAAAAGAAATTAGTCCAAAAAGCCGTAGATACACTTCTTGATAACAGTATAGGCGCACAACCGGTGAAAGATAGTAAGGATAGACCTTATAAATCGTTCTCAGATTTCCTCCAAGGTAAAGAAGGAATATTTCGTGAAAGTTTACTTGGAAAACGGGTCGATTATTCAGGTCGTTCTGTTATTGTGGTAGGTCCCCATCTCTCATTGTATCAATGTGGATTACCCCGAGAAATCGCAATAGAACTTTTTCAAGGATTTTTAATTCGTGATCTAGTTGAACGACAGATTGCCCCCAATCTAAGAACTGCTAAATTTTTAATTCGAGATAGGAAATCTATTATATGGAACGTACTTAAACAGACTATCCAAAGACATCCCATATTGTTAAATCGAGCACCCACCTTACACAGATTAGGAATACAAGCATTTCTACCTGTTTTAATAGAAGAACGTGCCATTCGGTTGCACCCATTGGTTTGTGCAGGATTTAACGCCGACTTTGACGGAGATCAGATGGCTGTCCACGTACCTTTATCTATGGAAGCTCAAGTCGAAGCTCGTTTACTTATGTTTTCTCATCTCAATCTTATCTCTCCAACTATAGGAGATCCTATTTGTGTACCGACTCAAGATATGCTTCTAGGACTTTATAGATCAACTCTTCAAAAAAACCAGGGCATTTATGAAAATAGGTACCACCCGAATAACTCAAAAAAGAAGATCGTCTCGCCTTCGTTTTATAGCTATGATGATGCACTTAAAGCTTATGAACAAAAACAAATTGATTTAGACAGTCCTTTATGGCTCCGATGGAGGAGAGATATAGATACCTCTATTATTAATTCAGTAAATCGAGAACTTCCTATCGAAGTTCAATATGAATCTTTAGGTACCTTCTACGAAATCTATGATCATTTTCGAATAAGAAAAGGTAGAGTGGGGGAAATACTTAATAAATACATTCGAACAACCGTTGGTCGTATTCGTTTTAATCGAGAAATAGAAGAAGCTATAAAAGGCTTGTGGACTTATGATATCCGACAAGAACTGTCACTATTCAGAATTTAATGTTATTCATTTTATGATCCTTTCATTCATGCAGAGATAAAGATTAAGGAAGCCTTCGAGCTTAAACCCATTGCTGATTTCTGCTCCCCAACCCAAAATGGGGAGATTTTATTTTATTCAAAATGGAGATATTTTATTTTATTCAAAATGGAGATATTTTATTCTTATGACACAACCTAAATTCAAAGTGCCTTTTCCTTTTGAAGTGCCCTTTTTTAATAAAGGGATGGATAAATTTGTTATGAAGCACCTTATTAGAAGATTCGTAAATCAATTTGGAATGACATATACATCACATATATTAGATCAACTGAAGATTTTAGGTTTCCAGCAAGCTACCGATGCAGCTATTTCATTAGGAATTGATGATCTTTTAACAACACCAGCTAAACTATGGCTTATCCAAGATGTGCAGCAACAAGGGTTTGCTTCGGAAAGACAGCATGATTATGGAAATGTACATGCAGTGGAAAAATTACGTCAATTGATTGAGATATGGCATGCTACCAGTGAATACTTGAAACGAGAAATGAATCCGAATTTTAAGATGACTGATCCTCTTAATCCAGTACATATGATGTCCTTTTCAGGAGCTAGAGGAAGTCTATCTCAAGTTCACCAATTAGTAGGTATGAGAGGATTAATATCAGATCCTCAAGGAAAAATTGTGGATCTACCCATTCAAGGAAATTTATGCGAAGGACTTTCTTTAACAGAATATATTATTTCATGTTACGGTGCTCGTAAAGGAGTTGTAGATACTTCTATACGAACAGCAGATGCTGGATATCTCACACGTAGACTTGTTGAAGTAGTACAACACCTCGTTGTACGTAAAGTAGATTGTGGTACTATCCAAGGTCTTTTTGTAAATCTTATTCAAGATCAAGAAACAATAAAAAATCAATTTGTTCTACAAACACTAATTGGTCGTGTATTAGCAGACGATGTATATATAAACGGAAGATGTATTGCCACGCGCAATGAAGATATTGGGATGAAACTTGCCAATCAATTATATTATTTCCAAATACAACCAATATATATACGAACCCCTTTTACTTGCAAAAGTATATCTTGGATTTGTCAATTATGTTATGGTCGGAATACTATTCATAGTAACTTAATCGAATTAGGAGAAGCAGTCGGCATTATTGCAGGCCAATCAATTGGAGAGCCGGGAACTCAACTAACATTAAGGACTTTTCATACTGGTGGGGTCTTTACGGGTGATATTGCAGAACATATACGAGCCCCGTTCACCGGAAAAATGGAATTCAATGAAAATTTAGTTTCTCCTACCCGCACCCGTCATGGGCACCCTGCTTATATATGTCATAATAGTTTAGACGTGACTATTGATAATCAATATGAAGTAAAAAACTTAACGATTCCGCCAGAAAGCTTGCTATTCATTCAGAATAATCAACTCGTGGAATCGGAACAAGTAATTGCCGAGATTCGTGCCAAAAAACCCCCCTTTAAAGAAAAAGTCAAAAAATATATATATTCTGGCCTGACAGGAGAAATTCACTGGAATATCCCTATACAGTCTCATTTAATAGACAAGACAACTCATTTATGGGTATTATCGGGAGGTATATATGAATCCGCTTTTCATAAAGATCAAGATCAAGTGGATATTCCAGAACTTCTTCTTTACAAACATAAATCACTTTCGAATTATTCAGTGGATCAAGTGAAACACGAATCAGTTGACTCAAACTGTTTTGAAAAAGGGAAAAAAATCTTGAATTATCTCGAAACTGATCGAACCATACCTAACAAACATCAAGACTCTATCGATTGCACCATTCTTTTTGAAAATACCAACAATATGAGGGTAAAAAACGAACTCATCGTACCATTATGGTGTGATAAACAATGGGTAAAGCGAAGAATCCCTTGTCCTTATTTAATTCTTAGAATCCCCAGAGAAGGTATTCTTTATAAAAATGACAACATTTTTGCTTTTTTTAATGACCGTTTTTCGATGGAAAAAGAAAGGAATTTTCTTGAAAATCAATTAGACGGAAAGCCCAGATTAAAAGTAAAAAAGGCTTATGCTTCTCTTATTTCAGTAAGAACAAATACGATCATTATCAATATGATTCAAATTAGCTTGCTGAAATACCCTTTTTTCAATATGGCAAGTTCTCCATTTTTGTTTCATAACAAATTAGGTCACACTAATTCTTTTTTTTCGAATGATCAAAGTCAATTACTTAGTAAGGGAACTATTCGTTCAGTACCTAATAAGAATAAAAAAGAGAAATCTTTTCTCATTCTTTCTCCTTCTGATTTTTTGCAAATCGTTTTGTTTAATGATTTAAAATGCTTAAATACAGTAAAAAAGTCGGATGCAAATAAAAAAATACCATTGTCAGGTCTCCTGGGTCATTTACATAGTATTGCAAATCGTTTTCCAGACTCTCATTTGATGACTTATAAAAAAGTGTTACTAAATGAACATTCAATTTCTAACTATGACTCGAATACTTTTCAAGGAGCTAAATGCTATTTTATGGACGAAAAGAGGGGAATTTATAAATTTGATTCATGCAAGAATATTATTTTCAATTTCTTCAATTTGAATTTGTACTTTTCCCTATCCAATTTTTTTGAAAAAACATTTCCAGTAGTCAGCCTTGGACAATTTTTTTGCGAAAGTATATGGATATCCGAAGATAAACAACTCCAAGGATCTGGTCAAATTGTAGTTGTTCGTGAGGAATCTTTCATCATTAGATTATCTAAACCCTATTTGGGTACTCGAGGAGCAACTCATAATAGTTATTATGGGAGAATTCTTTACGAAGGAGATACATTAATCACTATGTCATACGAAAGATTAAAATCCGATGATATAATTCAAGGTCTCCCTAAAGTTGAACAATTGTCAGAAGCCCGCTCGAATACTTTAATATCGAAAAATCGAAAAAAAAAATTTAAAGAATTGAACAGACATCTAGCAATATTTTTTGGAAACTTTTGGGGGTCATTCACCAGTGTTAGAATAACTATGGAGGATAGTCAGAATCAGTTAGTCAATGAAATTCAAAAGATTTATCGATCCCAGGGGGTACAAATTTCTGATAAACATATAGAAATTATTGTGCGCCAAATTACATCGAAAGTTTTAGTTGTAGATGTCGAAAAGTCCGAAAATCAAAATTTTGAAAATGGACTAGATAGTGTTTTTTTACCCGGAGAACTCATTGGATTATCACGAGTCCAAAGAATGGATCGTGCTCTAGAAAAAAGAATAAACTATCGAACCATTTTATTGGGAATGACAAACGCATCTCTGAATACTCAAAGTTTTCTATCGGAAGCAAGTTTTCAGGAAACTGCTCGGGTCTTAGCTAAATCTGCTCTTCAAGGTCGTATTGATTGGTTGAAGGGCTTGAAGGAAAATGTTATTCTCGGGAGAATGATACCTGTTGGTACTGGATTCAACTCTTTGGAAAAACGGAGTAAAATGGATCCGAGAATGAGGAACAAAAGTATATTTATCAATAAAGTGATAGATTTTTTCTTTGATTATGAATATAAAGTTTTATCGCAAAAACAAAAAAAAAAAGTGAAAAAAAAACTAGTTAAAATAAAAAAGAAAAAATCAAAACGAGCAGTCAAAAAGTCATTTTTATACAATAAATAAAGAAATAGAACAAATTTACTTTATATTATTGTATAAAAATAAAGAAAAAATCAAATGAATAATTGTACCAAGTACGTTACGGCAAGCAATCTAACCCATTCCATTGGAATGTAGATATTTCAGTTCATATTAAAAAACAGAAAAAGAAAATGACGAAAAAAAATTGGAACATCAATTTGAAAGAGATGGTAAAAGTAGGAGTTCATTTTGGTCATGAAACCAGAAAATGGAATCCTAAAATGGCACCTTACATTTTTAAAGAACGTAAAGATAGTCATATTATAAATTTGACTTATACCGCTCGTTTTTTATCAGAAGCCTGTGATTTTGTGTTTGATGGAGCAAAAAGAGGAAAACAATTTATGATAGTTGGTACAAAACATCAAACAGCTGATGCAGCTAAATTAGCTGCTTTAGCAGCTCGATGTCATTATGTAAATAAAAAATGGTTCGCGGGTATGTTAACTAATTGGTTTACTACAGAAGCAAGACTTGAAAAATTCAAAAATTTAATGAAAAAAAAAAATACGGGAGGATTCAATCAATTTACGAAGAAAGAAGCAGCAATACTCAAGAGAGAATTGAACAAATTGCAAGAAGATCTAGGAGGTATTAGATACATGACAAAATTGCCCGATATTGTAATAATTCTCGATCAAAAAGGAGAATATACTGCTATTCGGGAATGTAGAACTTTGGGTATTCCAACAATTTGCTTAGTTGATACAGATTGTGACCCAGATCTCGTGGATATCCCAATCCCAGCCAATGATGACGGGAGAGGACCAATCCGACTGATCCTAAATAAATTAATTTTAGCAATTCGCACGGGTAGAGCATTGTAATTCTATCAAAAATGAATTAAAAAATAAAAAAGAGAAGCTAAAACTAAGTTGGTTACTATTCCCAAATCTTATAGAATAGATTAAGATAAAATATTTGTATAGAAATAAAGAAATCTTCTTAATCAATCAAATAATCATTCCATTATTTTATTTCGTAGCCTGACTGATGATAGTGAAATAATTGAGGAATCGGTCATTGAACCAAAATAATTTCTTTTTGAAATTCATCTTTATATAAAAAGGGTAATATGGATATTCTACAATTTCCTATTAACACGCTGAATTTTTTCTACGAGATATCCGGTGTGGAAGTAGGTCAGCATTTTTATTGGCAAATAGGCGGGTTCCAAGTTCATGCACAGGTACTTATAACTTCCTGGATTGTAATTGCTGTCTTATTAAGTTCAGCTACTCTAGCTGTTCGAGACCCACAAATCGTTCCGAACGGAGCTCAAAATTTTGTGGAATATGTTCTCGAATTTGTTCGGGACTTGGCTAGAACTCAGATTGGCGAAGAAGAATATGGTCCTTGGGTTTCTTTTATAGGGACCATGTTTCTATTTATCTTTGTTTCTAACTGGGCAGGTGCTCTTTTTCCCTGGGGAATTTTTCAATTACCTCATGGGGAATTAGCCGCACCTACAAATGATATTAATACTACAGTAGCTCTAGCTTTACTCACATCAGTAGCTTATTTTTATGCAGGTCTTACAAAGAGGGGTTTAGGCTATTTTGGTAAATATATTCAACCAACCCCAATACTTTTACCAATTAACATATTAGAAGATTTTACAAAACCTCTATCACTTAGTTTTCGACTTTTTGGAAATATATTAGCTGACGAATTGGTAGTTGCCGTTCTTGTTTCCTTAGTACCTTTAGTGGTACCTATACCTGTAATGTTCCTAGGATTATTTACAAGTGGCATTCAAGCTCTAATCTTTGCAACTCTAGCCGCAGCTTATATAGGCGAATCCATGGAGGGTCATCATTAATTGGACTCAGTCTATTAATTCATAAAAATTTGATATATATATATATATATGTAACGTGAAATGTTCTTTCGATTTTGATTCTCCCTTATATAGTCATAAATGAAAATACTTAATCTCTAAGATCTTAGTAGAAAGATTAAGGATCACTAATCCCGTCGATAAAATCGATAGATAGAATAGATCATATTTGTAGATTCATATCTACATAATAAGATGAATAGGTTTACTAATGTTAATTAGTCTAGTAAACTATGTATGTACCCCGGTTTGGAACAATTACTCGAAGGGATACATACATTTTATGTACATAGTTTGTATTATGTTACATATATATATGTATATATGATCTATATAGACTCATATATACATATTCATTATTTAGAGACAGAATATTTCATTTTTGAAATGAAATAAAAAAAATCTGTCTCTATTTCATCTTAAAAAAGAATATAATAGTAATAAAATAATTTTGTAATACCATTTTGTCGGATCGGAATTGAGTTGTTTTCAAAGAAAAGAAATTGTTCTCTAGTTGAACGTGAACAATCAAATCAATAGATAAAACTATAATATTATCCATCATTTATTAATCTAAGAGGAGATTACCATGAATCCTTTGATTTCTGCTGCTTCCGTTATTGCTGCTGGATTATCCGTAGGCCTTGCTTCTATTGGACCTGGCATTGGTCAAGGCACTGCTGCGGGACAAGCTGTTGAAGGTATTGCAAGACAACCGGAGGCGGAGGGTAAAATACGAGGTACCTTACTACTAAGTTTAGCTTTTATGGAAGCTTTAACTATTTATGGATTAGTTGTAGCTCTAGCACTTTTATTTGCTAATCCATTTGTTTGATCTCGGAGACCAAAATCCGTTTCCTTCGGGATTTGAAGGACCCCCCTCTATAAATTTTCTTGTTCAGCCAATAGGGGAGGGGCTGATTCAAAATAATGGACTTATACTTGGTCAGAAAGACTTGCGACACTCGAAGAAGTAAATAGATCGAGCAAAGTTTTTTTTGTTATTATATCCTTATTTATCGTTATGCGGGACCTGGGACTTACTAAGTACTCGGAATCTGCTTATCCAGCCAGAATATCGAGTCGGAGAAAAAACTTTGTAAAAGTATCCTTATCTATGAGGGGAGAGCGTATGAAAAATGTAACTGATTCTTTCATTTCCCTAATTTATTTATCTTCCGCTGAGGGTTTCAGGTTAAATACCAATATTTTAGAAACAAATATAATAAATCTCAGTGTGGTGCTTGGTGTACTAATCTATTTCGGAAAGGGAGTGTGTGCGAGTTGTATATTTGAATAATCTAGCTGGATTCAACCAACTGCATTTTGTAGATAGAAAAGTGCATGATCTCAACGAATTACTTCTAAAAGGGTCAAAATAAATATGGAAGAACTATAGCATTTCGTAATTGATTGGGAAATTTTTTTACCAATCCCAACCAACAAGAGAAAATCTTTAGAATGGTTAAAGCTAAACTGCTTGAAGTCCAAGCACAACTGGGTACTCTTTCCACCGCTGTGCTAATATGAGATGGGTTCAAAGGCATAGTTGGAGGTTGATCCGATATATAACATTCATATTAATGGAATTATTCAATCTATCTACTGAAAAATAGTCCTAATCTCCCATCCAATTTTTTGGGTTTAAATGCGGAACCGACGACCTACACAAAAGCGAATTTATTCAAGAAAAAGTAAAGAGGAAATACGAAAAGAAAAAACAACAACTCAGTTGATAATAAAAAAACCCTTTTGGCAAAAGAGCCCTTCGTAGATTTCGGTCTTTGATAGATTGATCTTATTTTGACATAATATGAACGAAAAGGGTAGGCTTGGTAAAAAAAGCCGAGCGGGAAAGCCGAATGAATCGAAAGGTTCGTGTTCGGTTTGGGAAGAGATTATTCGTTCAACTTATGAATAAATAATCTACTTTCATTAAGTAATTTATTAGATAACCGTAAACAGAAAATATTGAGTACTATTCAGAATTCTGAAGAACTATGTAAAGGAGCTGCTAATCAGCTTGAGCAAGCCCGGGCTCGCTTACGGGAAGTAGAAATGCGAGCGCGCGAAATTCGGATAAATGGGTACTCTCAAATAGAACAAGAAAAAAAGGATCTTATCAATCTTGCTTCTGTTAATTTGAAACAATTAGAAAATTTAAAGAATGAAACCATTCACTTTGAACAACAAAGAGTAATTGAACAGGTTCGACAACAAATTTATAACCAAGCTGTCCAAAGAGCTTTAGGAACTCTGAATAATCGTTTGAATAGCGAGTTACATTTACGTACGATCGAGCATAATATCGACCTGCTCCTAGCCATGAAAAACATAACTGATTAACGTTATATATATTATTCAAATTAAAATCTCTAGATTATATATACTAGGTCTTATTTTTCAAAAGAGAATTAACTAGTGTTAATGGTAACTATTCGACCCGATGAAATCAGTAGTATGATACGTAAACAGATTGAACAATATAATAACGAGGTCAAAGTTGTTAATATTGGCACTGTACTTCAAGTAGGAGATGGCATTGCTCGTATTCATGGTCTTGATAAAGTAATGGCAGGGGAATTAGTAGAATTTGTAGATGGTACAGTAGGTATTGCCCTAAATCTAGAATCAGATAATGTTGGAGCTGTATTAATGGGTGATGGCTTGATGATACAAGAGGGTAGTTCCGTGAGAGCAACAGGAAAAATTGCTCAGATACCAGTAAGTGATGCTTATTTGGGTCGAGTTGTAAATGCGCTAGCTCGACCTATTGATGGTAAGGGGAAGATCTCATCTTCCGAATCTCGATTGATCGAATCTCCCGCCCCAGGTATTATTTCAAGACGTTCTGTATATGAACCTCTTCAAACGGGTCTTATTGCTATTGATTCTATGATCCCTATAGGACGCGGTCAGCGAGAATTGATTATTGGGGACAGACAGACCGGTAAGACGGCAGTAGCTACAGATACGATTATCAATCAAAAAAATCAGAATGTAATATGTGTTTATGTCGCTATTGGTCAAAAAGCTTCTTCCGTAGCTCAGGTAGTTAATACGTTCCAAGAACGCGGTGCAATGGAGTATACCATTGTGGTAGCGGAAACTGCAGATTCTCCTGCTACATTACAATATCTTGCTCCTTATACAGGAGCAGCTTTAGCCGAATACTTTATGTATAAAGAACAACATACATTAATCATTTATGATGATCTTTCCAAACAAGCACAAGCTTATCGACAAATGTCTCTTCTATTAAGAAGACCACCTGGCCGGGAAGCTTATCCAGGAGATGTTTTCTATTTACATTCTCGTTTATTAGAAAGAGCAGCTAAATTAAATTCTCAGTTAGGTGGAGGGAGTTTGACTGCTTTACCAATAGTTGAGACTCAAGCTGGAGATGTCTCAGCTTATATTCCCACTAACGTAATTTCCATTACCGACGGACAAATCTTCTTGTCAGCTGATCTATTCAATGCAGGAATTCAACCTGCCATTAATGTTGGTCTTTCCGTATCTAGAGTAGGATCCGCAGCTCAGATGAAAGCTATGAAACAAGTAGCTGGAAAATTAAAATTAGAATTAGCTCAACTTGCAGAGTTAGAAGCTTTTGCACAATTCGCTTCTGATCTTGATAAAGCTACGCAAGATCAATTGGCAAGAGGTCAACGATTACGCGAGTTGCTCAAACAATCTCAATCAGATCCTTTGACAGTGGAAGAACAAATAGCTATGATTTATACCGGAACGAATGGATATCTAGATGTATTAGATATCGTACAAGTCAAAAAATTTATTCTTAAGTTGCGCGAGTATTTAGTCAAAAATAAACCCCAGTTTGGAGAAATTATACGTTCTACTGGGACATTCACGGAACAAGCAGAAGATCTCTTAAAAGAAGCTATTCAAGAAAATATCCAACTTTTTCTTATGCTCAGAATAGGATAAAAGGGCTTAATCATCACATTTACAAAGCATAACGAATTCTTACGTCCAATAGGATTTGAACCTATACCTAAGGTTTAGAAGACCTCTGTCCTATCCATTAGACGATGGACGCTTTATTTTCATTATTCCTTGAAATACTTTATCGATCGGGAATAAAAAAGTATGATTTTTTATTCCATCCACAACGAGATTCGGGAACGAAAGAGAAAGAATAGATAGGTAACACGGGTATGAAAAAACATTTTGAATAAGGAATATGGATGAGCGGGTAGCGGGAATCGAACCCGCATCGTTAGCTTGGAAGGCTAGGGGTTATAGTCGACGTTGATTAACGCCTCTAATTCAGAACCGAACATGAAAATTTCATTTCATTCGGCTCCTCCATGAGAGAGAGATAGAAAGGGGGGTCTAATGAAAAACGATTATTTACATAATACATAAATATTTTTGCTCTGCTCCATAACATCTATGTTAGTTTAGATGTAGTTCTTTCCTCTTAACTTCAGGTGAACAACCTGAAATAGAAAATACCTATTCACTTGAGAGATGATCCCTATAGAAAGATAAGATTGAATAATATTGGACTCAAAAATCTTTCTAATTACTTCGTTCCCTATTTCTACTGATTGCGATCCTAGAGGAAATCAAATTTCACCGAGCTCAAACAAAATCACGGTGACTAAAGTAAACCAAAGTCACTGTTATCTAGCTATTTGACTTCAACTTTTGCTATTCTAGCAGTTGAACATTTAGTTACGATGAAAAAGAATCTTTTGATATCCATGGATCTTTGATTGATCCGATTAGAGAGATCGGTCTAATCCTTGAAAATATTCTACATTCTGTTTCGCCATCTTGGATGGAATGGAAAATATGGTCGTTTTATCATTCCAAATTCAAATTACGAGAATGCGCACAATTCCTTTCCTAAATCAGGGTATTCATAGGAGAGGTTTAGAACCTCTATAGAAATAGAGTTTTTTCAAAATATAGACGAGAGTTGAAAGATCCTTCAACTCTGTTGAATATAATGATAGAACGAATCACACTTTTACCACTAAACTATACCCGCCACAATTTCATTGTATCATACAGATCGATTTTTTGTCCAATAGGGAAAAGAAAAAAGTAATTATTCAGTAAATCGAGAACTTATTTAGATTCTAATAAGACAAGTTCCTATCATCATATTTTCCTATTCCTGAAAATTCAATAGCAGATGGTTTCTTTTCACTCTGTCCCTTACCTTATTGTTTTGTTTTTACTCTTGCAAGAATAATCCTTAATCCATATTATAAGTAATACCCTATTATTCATTTTATTTAGTAACTATTATCATTATCATTATATATAGTTGTTATGCTTATTAAACACATTCCTTAGAATTGTTCAAGTAATTTTGAATTAGTTTTTCTTTATGACAGATATAGAAAATGAAAATTATGATCATTTTCATAAAATAAAAATGATCCACTCTTAGTCTTTGAAATCTCTTTTTTACCCTTCCAATATGATCTATCCATTTTCAATCTAGAACATCTCATCCAGATTAGAACCTGAAACAGTTGGAATTATTCAAAAAAAATATAGAAGTGCTTATCTATTATCTTATACTGATATATAATACAAAAAAGGAAATAAAGAAATGATATCACAAGGTCAAATTTTGATAGCCCTTTTTATTGCTTTTACTTTTATAACAATTATTTTAGCTTTCAGATTAGGTAGAGCACTGTATTCTTCATAATTTGGTCAATTATTCCTTATCTAGGAAAGATAATGGCCTGGCCAGATACTGGCCGGGCTAGAGAAAGCGAAAAATTGTTTGGAACGGAATAAAGAAATAGAATTGGATTCTCACAACTGTTGGTCTTTATTTAGTGAAATGCTATATTCATTTTAGATCTGCCATCTAGGAGAGATGGCTGAGCGGACTAAAGCGGTGGATTGCTAATCCGTTGTACAAACTATTTGTACCGAGGGTTCGAATCCCTCTCTCTCCGTTCAGTCACTTGAGATGACTCCTCAAAACCTATAGAAATAGACCCTTTTACAAAATCTACTTTCTAATCTTTTTTCATCACTATTCTTTACGCCCAGGATTTCGTCCTGGATCGTTTGATAGGAATCCAAAGATAAAGAGAGAAACAAAAAATATCACTACTGTGTAAACGAACAGCTTAAGAGTAAGCATTATGTAATCTCCGAGATTCTTATTAGAAAACGGAATAGATTATCAATTTTTGTATCATATATTGGCATTGGCCGAGCAAAGAAAAAAAGCAGATTCAAAATTGAATCTATTCTGTTTCTCTTTTCTTCTTTGCTCGGAATTGAACAGGATAAATAGGAATTCGAGTACTAATTAAACTATCCTAAACTTGTTTAAGAATAAAATTTGGAATCAATAGATCAATTATCATCCTTACTCGTTCTTTAGAATAAATATCAAAGAGATGTTCTCTATTAAATAAAAATGACATATTCTAATCACTAGCTAATCACCCAAACTGCAACTGTGATGCAGTTGATATTGACTAAAGGTATTAAGATCTGTTGAGAATAGATGTATCACAAAATAAACATCAGAACAAGGAAAAAGAGTTTTACATCAATTTGGTTAATGAAAATGATCCAGTTAGAATGTAACTATTCTAACTATTTAACTAATAAAATGAGAGAAAAAAGATATGTTTTTTCGTATCAAGTTAAACAAAAATCAATAAAAACTTTTTTTTGTAGGATTATCGTTATCGAAAACTTACGGCAGCTTGCCAAGCAAAAGCTAATAAAAAAAAGAACAGAGGGATAATTGGCATTATATTAACAATTGGATCAAAAATCGCATAAGCTTCAGGCAATTTGGCAAAAAAGGGATTATTCAAATGAAAAGCGGCATCGTCTAGACAAATATGGAAGTTGAGGATAACTGACATTTTGATTCTCCGATGAATAAAAATGATGTAAAGATCCAAAAGTATTTGGCCAATCAATCGAATTTTTTCGGCAAGATTAGACTTTTAGTCTTCGAGTTGGAAGGGATCATTTCTTCATATAATATTTTACCTATTCTGATAGAGAATGACCAATGAATGTATATTCTTGTTTCTTTTTAGGTTCCCCTATAGTTAGATATCTGATGAACTCAAGAATCTATGCCCCTCCAGTTTTTCTATGCATAATTGCATAACACCAGATAAGAATGAATTAAAATGAAACATTGCATCAATTTATATGAATTGATTAAAATAAAACAATAATGGGGCGTGGCCAAGCGGTAAGGCAGCAGGTTTTGGTCCTGTTATTTCGAAGGTTCGAATCCTTCCGTCCCAGGTGGAACAGTATTATTGGAAATAAAAAAAAAAAAAGACTCTATTTATAGAACGGAAATATGATTTCAATAAGATCTAAATAAAGAAAGGGATATTTTTGCGGTGTAGGATGGGAATACAGATCAAATTGAGATAGAGATAAAGTGAAATTAGCCTATTGGATGTATGCTGGTCCTGCTCATATTGGAACCCTACGAGTAGCTAGTTCTTTCAAAAATGTGCATGCTATTATGCATGCTCCTTTAGGAGATGATTATTTTAATGTAATGCGTTCTATGTTAGAACGCGAAAGAGATTTTACTGCCGCAACTGCTAGCATAGTAGATCGTCACGTACTAGCACGTGGATCTCAAGAAAGAGTTGTGGATAATATTCTTCGGAAAGATCAGGAGGAACATCCTGATCTTATCATATTGACACCTACATGTACCTCTAGTATTTTGCAAGAAGATTTACATAACTTTGTGAATAGAGCATCCATAATTTCTCATTCCGACGTAATTTTTGCAGATGTTGATCATTATCAAGTCAATGAAATTCAAGCAGCGGATAGAACTTTAGAACAGGTAGTTCGATATTATTTAGATAGATGTCATAGACAAGAAAAATGGGATCAATTTCTAACTGATGCGCCTTCTGTCAATATAATTGGAATTTTTACATTGGGTTTTCATAATCAACACGATTGTCGTGAATTAAGACGTTTATTACGAGATCTGGACATCGAAATTAATCAAATAATTCCTGAAGGAGGATCTGTAGAAGATCTTCAAAATTTGCCAAAAGCTTGGTTCAATTTAATTCCTTATCGTGAAGTAGGCTTAATGACAGCGGTGTATTTAAATAAAGAATATGGGATGCCTTACATATCTATAGCTCCCATGGGAGCTGTAGATATGGCGGAGTGGATCCGCCAGATTCAAAAAAATGTGAATACGTTGACTCTTAGTTCATCGAATAAAAGAGTGGATTATGAACCTTATATCGACGGACAAACTCGATTTGTTTCCCAAGCTGCTTGGTTTTCAAGATCTATTGATTGTCAGAATTTGACGGGTAAAGAAACAGTTGTTTTTGGTGATACAACTCATGCTGCTTCAATCACTAAGATACTTGTAAGAGAAATGGGGATTCGTGTCAGTTGTGCAGGTACTTATTGCAAACACGATGCGGAATGGTTCAAAGAGCAAATTCAAGGTTTCTGCGATGAAATACTGATCACAGATGATCATGCTGAGGTAGGAGATATGATCGCTCACATGGAACCATCTGCAATATTTGGTACTCAAATGGAACGTCATATTGGTAAACGTCTTGATATTCCGTGTGGAGTTATTTCTGCACCAGTTCATATACAAAACTTTCCTTTGGGATACCGACCTTTTTTAGGTTACGAAGGTACTAATCAAATAGCCGATCTAATTTATAACTCATTTGCTCTGGGTATGGAGGACCATCTTCTAGATATTTTTGGTGGTCATGATACTAAAGAAATAATATCCAAATCATTGTCTACGGATATAGGCCTAATTTGGAATCCTGAAAGTCGACTAGAATTAAGTAAAATTCCTCGTTTTGCCAGAGAAAAGGTTGAAATAAATACTGAAAAATTTGCACGACAAAAGGGGATTGAAACCATTACTGTCGAAGTAATGTACGCAGCTAAAGAAGCATTGAATACCTAGCTCACTAAAGCAATTCATTCTATATATACAATAGAAAAAAATCTATTGTATAATTAGAAAAAATATATTGTAGAAATTGAGTGTATTCATAATTATATATCCATTTTGGATCGGATGAGAAATCTATCTGTATGATAAAAATTCGTCTAAAACGATGTGGTAAAAAGCAACGTGTGACTTGAACGACATGATTAGTTCTGTCGATTATGACATCCGCCATTTTGACTCGAAGATGCTCTTAGCTCAACATTTATCAAAAGAGATATTTTAATAATGGAGCTTGGTATCAACTTTTTTTCAGTTAGGGGCAGAATCTAGGGTTAATGTAAATTAAATTAATGAGCTACCTATCGAATTTGACGTTAAGTCTCGAAGGGAAGAGCTCTTCAGGAATTGGGTTCAATCAATAAGAATGAAACTCGTTTAATTTATAGTGCTATTGTATATTTTCTCAAATTAGGAACTCAACTTACAGAAACTGTTCATGGTATTTTTCTGCAAAAATTGATCATTTTAAACGCGCTTTAAATTTCTTAAAAAGGAGGGCATTCTAAATAATGCGTCTACGCCTAGCTTTCGATCATATAAAATTGAGTTATTATATCAATTTTGTATCGTGGTTGTTTTATTATTATCCATTTATATTTATCTTATTATATCTTCATTTCATGTATTTTTTTCCCCTGCGATCTTATATAGGCAAGCACATAAATAATTTTGTTAAGCGGCTATTAAACGGAAGAAGAAGAAGAAGAAGAAATGACGGCTATTAAACGGAAGAAGAAGAAGAAGAAATGACGGCTATTAAACGGAAGAAGAAGAAATGAAAAAGATTAGACCGAGAACGAACCGAATGGATGAAATACAAAGTTTTGTGCTTTTTTGACTGCCATTTCTAATGGTCTTCTCTTTCTATTTCTAATCATTTTTCATCTTAATGTAGTGCCAATCCAACAATCCTTCTCAACATTGATTGACAATAGCATATTTTTTGAGTATAATAAATCCGCCATTTCTTTTTTGAATGGTTGAATTCGTTCAACGGATCAGAAATAACCTGATCCGTAAAGATCACTTGATTTGATTAAGAAATGATAAAGTTCGATTAGATTATTATATATATCTTTGATGATTTATTTAAAGGTTCTATTTCTGTCATTCAATCAGAACGATTGTTAAAATATCGATTCAATCAAGTAACTGCGTATTCTACTTCGACTGTATCTATCCAAATAAGGGTTGCTAACTCAATGGTAGAGTACTCGGCTTTTAAGTGCGCCTATGGTCTTTTACATGTTTTGATGAACTACTCAATTCGTCTATACCATCGGTAAAATTAGTAAGACTACGACTGATCCTGAAAAGTCAATAAAATGGAAAAAGCAGCATGTCGTTCTAAGAATCTCGACTTTCTTTTTTGATCAGAAGCGGATTTGATCCAAGGAATTCAATGCATAATTTTAATAATATATGTAAATATATTTACATATATATTATATATATATAATTTGAACAAATGGATTGATTTTTGAAATAAAATCAAATAAATTCGAGAGTGCGAGTGATTAAGTCAAGTGAGTCAATGGATAAAGCTGGATGGCTTGAATCATAAGTAAAACCAGAAGAACGAGCTTCTGTTCCTCATTTGAACGAGGAATTCCCTTTACTAATCGGAAGTTAAAAGCCTTTTAGTAACCGATAAAGGAAGTTTTTCCCTGTAGTAAATCAGGGTTTTCTACATTCACAATGAGTCCTAAGTACTCGAAAACAAATGTGTAAGAGAAATAGTGTACTGACCATGTTTAATTCTATTCCATGAGTCAGGAGAGCGATCGGACTGCCAAAATAATCAATTTTCGTTCTTCCTCATGACGAATGAAGATCTATGCGAAGAAAATTATCTATCTGATAGATATTTTCTATTATGTTCCAACTAGATCGCACCATGTATTATCTTTAATAATCCAAGAGGTTTCCGGGGGTTTTAAAAAATGGATGAATTCCAAAGAAATTCAAACAAACATCGATCTTGGCAACAATTTTTTTTATATCCGCTTTTTTTTCGGGAAGATCTTTACGCAATTGCTCATTATCATCATTTAGATAGATCTGGTTCCTCCGAACCAACGGAAATTTTAGTTTCTAATTTTTTGAGTTTTCTAACTGTAAAACGTTCAATACGTCGGATACGTAAACAGAATAATTCAATTAGTTTATTGGGGAATTCCGATTCAAATAAATTGATTGAATACAATAAGAATTCTTCTTTTCAATTGATACTAGAAGGTTTTACAATTGTCTTGGAAGTTTCGTTCGCAATGCGATCAAAACATTTCATAAAAGGAATGGATGGATGGAATAGTCTCCGATCCATCCATTGCATATTTCCTTTTATGGAGGCTAAATTACCACATTCCAATTATATATCAGATCTACGAGTGCCCTACTCAATTCATCCGGAAATTTTGGTTCGAATTTTTCGTCGCTGGATCCGAGATGTTCCTTCTTTGCATTTATTACGATCGATTCTCCATGAATGGAAAAATAGTTTTAATCGAGAAAATTTGCAGAAAGCTCTGATTACACAGAGAGAAAATACGAGGTTCTCCCTGTTCCTTTGGAATTCTTATGTGTATGAATGCGAATCGTTTTTAATTCCTCTTATTAAACGAATTTTGAATTCACAATCATTGTTATATGGATCTTTTCCCGATCGAACTCATTTTGAGAAAAAGATCAAAGATATTGTTCTATTTCCTCCTCATAAAATTTCAACAAAAAAGATCTGGTTGCTAAAGGATTCTTTCATCCATTATGTGAGATATGGAGAAAGATCCCTTATAGCTCTAAAGGGTACGCACCTTCAAGTGAAAAAATGTAGATATCATCTGTTTCATTTTTGGCAATACTATTTTCATCTTTGGTTTCAACCGTATAGGATATGCAGTCTTGAATTATCCAAGACTTCTTTTTCTTTTTTAGGTTTTTTTATGCATGTTAAAATGAGACCTCTCGTGGTTAGAGCCAAAATGCTAGATGATTTATTCATTACCGATCTGATTACCAATGAATTAAACTCAACAGCTCCGATTAGATCAATTCTTTTTTCTTTGGCTAAAGAAAAGTTTTGTGACATCTCAGGGTGGCCAATTAGTAAATTGTCTTGGACCAGTCTATCAGATGATGATATCCTCGATCGATTCGATCGAATTTGGATAAATCTTTTTCATTACTACAGTGGATCGATCAATCAAGATGGTTTATATCATATAAAGTATATACTTTTACTTTCATGTGCTAAAACTTTGGCCTGTAAACATAAAAGTACGATACGTGTAATTCGAGAACAATTAGGTTCGGAACTCTTTACAAAATCGTTTTCAAAAGAAAGAGAATTCATTTCTTCGTCCTCTTCAAAAACTCGTTTACAGAGAGAACGAATTTGGAATTTAGAAATTAGCCAGATAAACCCCCTGGCTAATTTCTGGCAAAAGATGCAGAATAAACAAATCAAAAACTGATTTTGACCAATGAAATGCTTATTGAGCAATTGCCAGGATCAATTTATGATCCTATAGATCTTTTCCACCCGGAAATCCAACCAAATGATTGATCAAATCAATACATGGAGAAAGCCGTGTGCAATGAAAATTGCAAGCACGGTTTGGGGAGAGATTTCTTGCTCTTCTTAAAAAGAGCAGATAATCCACTCCATCCGATGAGCTCCGGGTTCAAGTCCCGGGCAACCCAGAGTACCAGAATCTAGCACCTAAAGGTATTTTTGTCTACTTATTCTAGATCCAATCCAATTCAATGTTATCCATTGTGCTTAACAAGCAAGAAAGGTAACATCCCACTATTCGGGAATCATCCTTACTTACTCATCGAAAAAGTTTTCTCTAAGCACATTTCACTTCAAGGTAATAATATTGATTACCTTGAAGTGAAAAGAAAGAAAGAATGCTAATAGAGCGCATTAATACCGGTATTAATGCGCTCTACGTATTGAAAAGCATTTCAATATATGTGGATATAGTTTATGGAAGAGGATACTATGAATTTTATGAATATTCATAAAGATGTCAAAATATTGGTTGACATACAGATATGAATCATATTATACTGTTGAATAACAAGCCTTATGTGTATGCTTGGGAGCTTCTAATGATTAAATAAACCAAGTTATAACCATGACCGCAATTCTAGAAAGACGCGAAAGCGCAAGCCTATGGAATCGTTTTTGCGATTGGATCACTAGCACTGAAAACCGTCTTTACATTGGATGGTTTGGTGTCTTAATGATTCCTACCCTATTGACTGCAACCTCTGTATTCATTATCGCTTTCATTGCAGCTCCTCCAGTAGATATTGATGGTATTCGTGAACCTGTTTCCGGTTCTCTTCTTTATGGAAACAATATTATTTCCGGTGCTATTATTCCTACCTCTGCAGCCATCGGTCTGCATTTCTATCCCATCTGGGAAGCAGCTTCTGTTGATGAATGGCTATACAACGGTGGTCCGTATGAGCTAATCGTTCTACACTTCCTACTTGGTGTAGCTTGCTATATGGGTCGTGAGTGGGAGCTTAGCTTCCGTCTAGGTATGCGTCCTTGGATTGCTGTTGCATATTCAGCTCCAGTAGCAGCAGCTACTGCTGTTTTCTTGATTTACCCTATTGGTCAAGGAAGCTTCTCTGATGGTATGCCTCTAGGAATCTCTGGTACTTTCAATTTCATGATTGTATTCCAGGCTGAACACAATATTCTTATGCATCCATTTCACATGTTAGGTGTAGCTGGCGTATTCGGCGGCTCTCTATTTAGTGCTATGCATGGTTCTTTGGTAACTTCGAGTTTGATCAGGGAAACTACCGAAAATGAGTCTGCTAATGCAGGTTACAAATTTGGTCAGGAAGAAGAAACCTACAATATTGTAGCTGCTCACGGTTATTTCGGCCGATTGATCTTCCAATATGCTAGTTTCAACAACTCCCGTTCTCTACATTTCTTTTTAGCTGCTTGGCCAGTAGTAGGTATCTGGTTTACTGCTTTGGGCATCAGCACTATGGCTTTCAACTTAAATGGATTCAATTTCAACCAATCTGTTGTTGACAGTCAAGGTCGTGTAATTAACACTTGGGCCGATATCATTAATCGTGCTAACCTTGGTATGGAAGTTATGCACGAGCGTAACGCTCACAACTTCCCTCTGGATCTAGCTGCTGTTGAAGCTAATTCTATAGACGGCTAATTACTCTGGATTGTTAGTGTCTTTCAATCTTTGAAAAGCAAAAAAGAAAGCAGTACCAAAACCGAAAGGTCTGGTACTGCTTTTTCCGTCTAATTTAAAGTTATTGCGAGCAGAGCACAATAACTGTTTACTGTGCATCCAGCAGGAATTGAACCCGCGACTTACCAATTATGAGTTGGGTGCTTTTACCATTCAGCCATGGATGCATAATATCTAATCTAATAATAAGTATTGGCTCAGATCTTAAATTAAATATCCAAAACTATTATTGTTTCAATAAACAAAACGTCAATAACTTGTTCGAGAGTTGCATTACAAGATTGTTGAATCTTGCAACAAGTTATTAACTAATAATATAATAGTTTCATTATTAGTTCATTTTCGGGGCTTAGAACCATTCTTGAAATGGAATGACCGTAGACAGAGACTGCCAATTAGTTTGGGGCGGACGTAGCCAAGTGGTTCCAAGGCAGTGGATTGTGAATCCACCACGCGCGGGTTCGATCCCCGTCGTTCGCCCGGTAAAAAAATCGACCGGATTCAATTCATTGTGATTTTCTATAATGAATCAAATGATGAGTGGTTGACGATACATTTGTGTATGTATGTTATTACATACATATAACAAAATATAAGAAGAAAATATTTGATTATGAAAAAAGAAAAAACTGAATCGATGATAAGATTTCTTTGGTGATTTCAATTTATTGATTGAAATAACGATAATTTATTTGGGAATGAAGGATTCTTTGCTTGGCTTCCTCCATTTACTCAGGATAAAATGAGGGTGAGGGAGCTAAGCTAAAAAAAAAAAAAAAACAATGTCAAACAACTACAATTCAATTTATAAATAAGGCAAAGTTCAACTCAAAATTAGATAAAACGAATAACAAGTTCGGAAGATAAAAAAGAAATAAAAGGAGATCAAAAGATGAAAATAGCAGTTTATGGAAAAGGCGGAATCGGTAAATCAACCACTAGTTGTAATATTTCAATTGCCCTAGCTAGACGTGGTGAAAAAGTGTTACAGATTGGATGTGATCCCAAACATGATAGTACTTTTACTCTGACAGGATTTTTGATACCTACAATTATAGATACTTTGCAGTCCAAAGATTATCATTATGAGGATATTTGGTCCGAAGATGTCATTCATAAAGGTTATGGAGGGGTAGATTGTGTGGAAGCTGGGGGGCCACCTGCAGGTGCTGGATGCGGGGGATATGTGGTAGGAGAGACTGTGAAATTGTTAAAAGAATTAAATGCATTTTACGAATATGATATAATATTATTTGATGTATTGGGTGACGTGGTTTGCGGAGGTTTTGCTGCTCCGTTGAACTATGCAGATTACTGTCTCATTATTACAGATAATGGGTTTGATGCATTATTTGCAGCTAATCGTATTACTGCTTCTATCAGGGAAAAAGCTCGTACACATCCACTGCGATTAGCAGGTTTGGTTGGAAATCGCACATCTAAAAGAGATCTTATCAATCAATATGTAGAAGCCTGCCCAATGCCCGTAATAGAAGTCTTACCTCTTATTGAAGATATTCGAGTTTCGAGGGTCAAAGGGAAAACCTTATTTGAAATGGTTGGATCCGAACCATCTCTTAACTATGTATGTGAATATTATTTAGACATAGCGGATCAAATATTGTCCCAACCAGAAGGTATTGTGCCAAAGGAGATTCCAGATCGGGAATTATTCAATCTACTCTCTGACCTTTATCTCAATCCTATTGATGAGGGGAAACATCAAAATAATAAGGAAAATTTACTTGGATTTACGACGATTTAATCAACATAGTTATAATCATTTATGTCAGTGAAAATTGATGAAACTCTCACTGTCGAATGTGAGACAGGTAATTATCATACTTTTTGTCCAATTAGCTGTGTATCTTGGTTATATCAAAAGATCGAAGATAGTTTCTTTTTAGTTGTGGGTACAAAGACATGCGGTTATTTTCTGCAAAATGCACTTGGAGTAATGATTTTTGCAGAACCTCGCTATGCAATGGCAGAATTGGAAGAAGGAGATATATCGGCTCAATTGAATGATTATGAAGGATTAAAAAAGCTTTGTATTCGAATAAGAAAAGATAGAGACCCTAGCGTGATCATATGGATAGGTACTTGTACTACAGAGATAATCAAAATGGATTTGGAAGGTATGGCACCCAAACTAGAATGGGAAATTGGAATCCCAATTCTAGTGGCAAGAGCGAATGGACTCGATTATGCCTTTACTCAAGGAGAAGATACTGTGTTAGCTGCGATGGCACATCGTTGTCCAGAACCGGAATTCTCCGTTCGTGAACGAAAAGAAACTAGTCAAAATTTTTTGACTTTTCATTCTAGAAAAAAAGAGGAATTGGTTGAATATGCAAATCATCCTTCCTTAGTTCTTTTTGGATCTTTGCCGTCCAACGTCGCTTCTCAACTCAATTTAGAATTAAAACGTCAATCCATCAAGGTATCAGGTTGGTTACCTGCTCAAAAATATACCGATCTTCCATCATTGGGTGATGGAGTTTATGTTTGTGGTGTTCACCCATTTTTGAGTCGGACAGCGACAACTTTGATAAGACGCGAAAAATGTCAATTAATTGGAGCTCCTTTTCCTATCGGTCCAGACGGAACGCGTGCTTGGATTGAAAAGATTTGTCCTGTATTTGGTGTTGAACCCCAAGGTTTGGAGGAAAGGGAGGAACGAATATGGGAAGGTTTAAAGGATTATCTTGATTTGGTACATGGTAAATCTGTCTTTTTCATGGGAGATAATCTACTAGAAGTCTCTCTAGCAAGATTCTTAATCAGATGTGGAATGATTGTTCATGAAATTGGCATTCCATATATGGATAAACGATATCAAGCTGCTGAATTATCACTTTTACAAAATACATGTATAAAGATGTGTGTACCAATACCACGAATTGTGGAGAAACCGGATAATTCGAATCAAATACGACGTATACGCGAATTACAACCCGATTTAGCTATCACAGGAATGGCTCATGCTAACCCGCTAGAAGCAAGAGGAATTAGTACTAAATGGTCAGTTGAATTTACTTTTGCGCAGATTCATGGGTTTGCCAATGCAAGAGATGTACTTGAATTGGTTACCCGACCTCTACGTCGTCAGAAAAATTTAGAAGACTTGGGTCGAACCACTTTGGTCAAGAAATAATAAGTTTCAATTTCAGTAATTCTCGATCGAACTATTTCAGATAATTCAATCTATCTAATTTGATTTGAATTCTCAAAATAGAGACATATAGAAAAAGGAAAAAGATCAAAATTCATTCAAATTCATATTATTTTGAATGCTATTTGTGGATTTGAGCGATAACTAATAGTTGATTTTTTCTCACGGGAGATTTGAAATGATTATAGAAATTATTTCAAATTTCCCCATGATTATATGAATATCAGAGTCATTTCTCTCACGAAAACATTCTTTTATGGAAATTATATGGAAGGGATACTAACCCATAGTATCTTATTAACAATAATGCCGCCACTCGGATTCGAACCGAGATGCTCTAGCACTGCTTCCTAAGAGCAGCGTGTCTACCAATTTCACCATGGCGGCTTGGTATTGTTCTAATATATCTAAATATATTTATATATATAATATTTAGATATATTAGACTATTTTTCCGAGATTGTCAATGCAAAAAGAGTTTTTTTCTCTATTCAATATCCGACGTTAAATAGATACAGAAATCCGATGTTGGTCGTTATAACGGAGTAGCACGCAGTTTGGTAGCGTGCCACCTGGGGATGGTGGAGGTCCTAGGTTCAAATCCTGCTGCTCCAAAACCCATCCCATGGTAAACAAGATCGCGGCTAATTTTTATCTTCTAAATAAGGAAAAAAGTTCTAAGAAAAACCATATTGGACGAATATATTTGTTATAAAAGTTACGCGTTTTCTCCCAACGACATAAAGGTCTAGGTCTTTCTAGCTTAACTAATAGTCCGCCTATAATATCTCTTAGGAAACTGAGAAAATTGATAAGTTTCACTCTGATTTCATTTAGAAGGTTTCTTAGGAAACTTCTAAAGTTGATAAGTTTAGTTTCCAACTTAAGCGGATCTATCAATTTTCTCAGTTTCTTTTTAAGGGGATTTAGAACTTTTTGAAGTTCAAGTCTAAGTTTCGAAAAAAATTCTCTCATCGATTTGATAAGAAAATCTCTCAGTTTAGAGAAAAGTTCTCTCATCGATTTGATAAGAAAATCTCTCAGTTTAGAGAAAAGTTCTTTCATCGATTTGATAAGAAAATCTCTCAACGAACTCATCCGTCTGATAAGAAAATCTCTCAACGAACTCATCCGTCTGATAAGAAAATCTCTCAACGAACTCATCCGTCTGATAAGAAAATCTCTCAACGAACTCATCCGTCTGATAAGAAAATCTCTCAACGAACTCATCCGTCTGATAAGAAAATCTCTCAGTTTAGAGAAAAGGGAACCTATCCATTCCATAATGGAATCTCTAAGCAAACTTATTATTCTTCTAACTAGCGTAAGAAACTCATTGTACGGGGAGCGGTCAGAAGGAAGAGATGAACTTATGCTACAAAAAGAGTCTTCTTTTTTGAGCTTTACCTCATTTATAGCTTCATTTCGTCCAGCAACCGGCGAATGTTTCGTACCCAAGAAACTTTTGGTATGATTTCCAAAATTTTGAAGAATCTCTTTTATCGAAATAAAACTGTGTCTTATAAAATACAAACTATTTTGAATATGTTCCCAATGATCTATTTTGGGATACATACGTACCCTCAACATAACAGATCGACTACCATTATTGGTATTCCACCAAAATCTATTCATGCAAATAAGATCTTCTAATCGATAACGAGGCCAAAGAAAACGTCTTATCTTTTGTCTTGTATCGACGATCAGAGGCTCGCTTTTTTTCATCAGACCTTGGTCATTTGGTATCTCTTTACTATTGAATCTTACACTTTCATCTAAATGATTTTCCAGATTCAAAAGATTCAAAATTCGAAATTCCCTACGACGTCTTGGAAGAAAAACATCTTCGAAAATGAAAGAACTTGAAATTTTTTCATTTAGATCCTCAATACGATGTACTTTTCTTCGTCGTTGAGATCTATCAAAAAGATTTACATCAATTTTTTTCTTTTTTAGTTTTAAGAAAAGACTTGCAATTTTATATACAAAGAATCGGTCATTAAAGTACCCCGGTACAAATGGCATAGATCTTCGGGTTGCCTCGGCAAAAACTCTAAGCAAATCATTTTCTTTCGGGAAGCAACTTTTGAGATACAATACAGTTTCCAATAATCCCAAGTCAAGATCCCCATTTTCCGCATATGGGAAAAGTAAGTCGGCTACAGCAGCATCGTCGCCTAATTTTTTCTTATCAAAGAAACGAGACGCATTTTTGAACTTGGAAGCCCAACGAGCTAATGGCAGTTTTTCGAGCTCGAATTTGGTTCTCCACCTACGAATATTTTTGGCCATTTCTCGATACGCTAATTTTTCTTTTACCAATTCTTTTTCGGGGTCCATTCCCCTGAGTCTCATCTCCTCTTTTAATTCTGCCTCCCTTGCAAGACGTTTTGCCTCCCGTTGAAAGCGTTTCTGTTCTTTCAGATATTCAGTTCTGGCAATTCTGGGATCTTGTACTTGTTTATCGGCTTTCTTGGGTTTGGTCTTGGTTTCGGATGGTACTTTTACTTTTTTGTTTTTGTTTTTTTCATCATCCAATTTTGATTTAACTCGGTCCCATGCCTTCCTATCACCTTGTGATGCTTTCTTAGCATCTTGTTTCAAAATGATTTCCTTTATTGCTATTCGGACTTCTTCTTTTTCTGTATTGATTTTATCAATATTTTTTTTTGGATAATAAATATTATAGAAATCTCGAACTAGAAGATCTCTCCTCTTTTTGTTCGAATATTTATTTTTTCGACGTAATTCTTCCAATTTGCGTCTCCTTTCTTCCCTTCTGAGCTGTTCAGCTTTTTGTGCAGCTATTTTTGCTAGTTGTCTAGCTCTCTGTTGCTTGATAAATCTTTGCCTTGATTCCCGCATTCTCTTTTTCTTGTTTTGGTCATCTTCTCCTTTAAATGCCCTTCTCAATCTATTTACTTCTTCTGGAGAAGTTGCCGACTCCAATTTTTTGCGCCGTTCCTCTCTTGTCTTGAGCCTTTCTTCTTTACGCTTTCTGCGCGCCTCCCTAATTTCTTCGAGGGCAGCGAGTTTGCTTCGCCTTTCCTCTTCTTTCTTTCGAAGACTTTCTATTACAAAAGCATCAACATCAAACTCTTTTGGTACTTGAATCTCTCGAAATTCCCACATTTGTTCAATTTGTCTTCTTATGATATCCGGGGGAAAAACGTCACCAAGTTTGTTTGCATTTTTGATTTTTTTTCTAAGATTTGGGAACAACCAGAATTGCCATTTGTAATATCGACTTTTTTTGTAATATTTTGCCTTAGTTGCCGAGAAAAAATCGACATTTTTCTTTTTGGAAGAAATTTTCTTCTTCTTCTTCTTGCAAGAACCGGGATTCTGAAAATTAGTAATAGCTTGATAATCTGGTTCCGGTATATATTGAATTGCGGGTCCGTGATTATCCTCTTTCATATGATCCAGATAACTATACGCTAAAAGATCATATCTGTGACGTTTGATCCGATTCTTGAGTCGGGTTAGAAAAGATGCAAAGCGCTTCTCTCCCAAAAACGATGCAAATTCACTCCATCCCAACCGGTTGCCAATACTATTTCTTTTCTTTTTGTGCGGGGCTATTCTATAGCCAGCACACCATTTTAACCATTGCTTCCAATGGTTAGCCGTTAACTCTCGAGGATGCTTGCAATCCAATAGCCCTTGCGAATGCAAAAATTCTTTAACATTCTTTTTTATAAAAGGAGACGATGTTCTTGATTCTAATAAATCCCTCGCATAGAATCCCTTCATATTTCTTATTTCTCGCCATATTTTGTGAAATACATATGCCTGGGAAATTTCTTTTCCTTGGCATTTGGATTCGGCGTTTTTGCTAATTGGGTCATTGCTATTGAATATTTTTTTAATTGCTTCAATACTTCTACTCAATTGCATGCAAAATTCCAAATTGGATTCGATCATATTGAACATACTTATTTTGAGATCAATAAGTATTAATTTCACCCTAAAATGAATAACTTTCATAAAATATGGCAATTTCTTCTTAATGAATCGAATAGTTTTCTTTTGGAAAAGCGAACGCCAAATTTTGATTCGAGTCCACTCTTTTTTCAATCTAGATTTTATGTCAGGAGAAGGTTGATCCATTATCTGTTTAAAATCAGTTTTCAATTTATTATAAATATCTAGATTGAAGAGATACTCTTCATTCATTTGGTTGATTCGATCATTCATTGTGGTTGTCCAATAAGCTGGATCTAGAAGATCCCAATTTTTTTCCATCTGGATTGAAGATGGTTCATCTTGTACGACCTCTAAAGAAAATTTAATATTAGACGTAGGCTTAGTCCGAATCATTCTGATTTCTGTCCGAGTATCTATCTTGATCTCTGTCTTAATTTTCTTATTTATCAATTGGCGGATCGGTTCGATAATAGGTTTGATAATAATTATCAATTGGCGAATAGGTTCGATAATAGGTTTTGCCCGATCGGACGTGTAATTCCAAATACATTCGCGAATAGGTTTCCAAAAAGAAGGCACTTTTGGGGGATTACCGAAAGGTAAGTCAATTTCTGTCCCATATATGGTTAAGAAACCAGTTGTTTTTTGGTCAATCTCAGTAGAGTTAGATTCATACCAAGGTCTCAAGCGAAAAGGATATACAATCTTGATTTGAATACCCTCTTTGATATAATCTTTTATGAACTTCTTCGGGACATCCGGGTCCGTCAGTTCATATCCATCATAATTACATTTGAGATATGCTTCCTTTTGCAAGTTGGACCAATCCTGCTCCCATTCGGGGACCTGAAATAATAAAGTACGACCAATATTTTTAGCTATTATCAAAATAGGGAAATACAATCTTTTCCTTAAATACGTATGAGTGAACAAGAGAGCAGCTCTGACATAGTGAATCACTTCTCCGTCGAAGGTTTGCTGTGTTCGACGGCGACGTTCTTCTTTTCTCCTTTCACGTCTCTCTAAAAATTTTTCGTACATTCTTAAAGATCTTGAAGTTTTTTTCATTTTTGTCTTCTCTTTGACTTCCTTCTTAGGAAAAGGTTTGTGATGTGACTTTTGAGTAGTCATCCCCCCTGGCTTTTGAGTCATTGATCTAAGTCTCCCGAAAAGAATCGACTCTGGTCTCGCTATCCAATGGTTGATCGCTGAAACTTTTCGTCGTTGAAAACGGACAGCTCCCTTTACTAAATCTCGACGAAAATCCCCTTCATAGGGGTAACTAAAGACATATATATCTTTAAATACAAGATCTTCTTCTTCGTCCCCCCCCTTGTCCGCTTCAAGAGTTTCTTCTTGTTCAGGAGTTCTTTCTTGTTCAAGTTTTTTGAAAGGTTGAAAGAATCCTTTTTTTTTGTCTTTTTTCTTCTTTTGTAACTCTTTTATTTTGTCAAAGGGCCTTATAATGATTAATTGTCGAGCTTTTTTTGGACGAGTTTCGAGACAATCTTTGACAGCTAGAGGGTCGTGAACTCCAGATATTAGGGTGGAGGGCAATTTAGGAACAATAAACCTGTTAAAATCTCGGATTCGAGGTTCATCATCATCAACACGGATTTTTTCCTTTTCCATAAACTTATTATAAATAAGATAAAGTTCATAGAAATTTGTAAAATCTTTCATATCTTGATCAAATTGTTTTTTTTCAAATAAATCTTGATCAAAATTTGATTTATTGTTCTTATTCTTTTTCTTCTTAGTACGTTTCTTCTTAGAAGGCAGGCCCTCTTTTGAAATCTCTACCAAATCTTTCAGAATATCCTTCTGCGATATCTTAATATCCATAGAGACTTCAGAATTTGAGAATTCTTTCAAATTTATAAAAAAAAATCGCTCATAAAGCAAAGCCTGCTCGGTAGGAAGAACACTAAGAAGTAATTCCCACTTGAGACCTGTAGTTTCAAGAAAAATATGCAACAAATAATGTGTTAGTAATTTTTTATCGCAAGAAGCAATACCTTCTTCTATTCTTGCATTTAAAGGCGCCGGGACCAATGTTTTGAAAACATGTTCCAATGAAGATAAATTTTTAGGATAGATTTTCTCATATCTTGACTTTAAATCTTCCAAAGTAGATTCATCCAACCATTTTTTTTTATTCTGTTCCTCTAATAAGAACATATGAATTTTATCTATCCACCATTTGGAAATCATTTTTATTCGTGGTTGAACGATTCTATTTTTATTTTCTGGTGGAATTAAGGAAATTCGAAAAGGCCGGTTGGTAGAATCACGGTTCTTACATTGCGACAGTTTTTTTTTTTGCTCTTTCAAATATTTTTGCTCTTTCAAATAATCCTCTGAATGGATCATCCAAGGTGATTTAAATTGATTCATCGACCCACGGAATGGCCCGCTGAGTAAAGGATCATGAACTTCTGAAAGGTACTTCCCTTCTTTTGTTCGAGAAAATCTCATTTTTTTTTCAAGAATATCTACAATAGGAGATCCATTGCTTAGAGCTCTCACCCTATTTTCAAGCTCTTCGCCTAAATAAGATTTCCTCTCCGATTTTCTCACTATCCATTCATCAAGGTTATCCTGATTTGAATCAAGACTTTGATCGCCCAAGTTTGCCATTTTGGCAAAGAAAGACATACTTGGCGGAGCTGTGAAAGAAATTCTTTCATCGCCATCACTGAGACAAACATCGAAGAAATATTCAGCAACTTGGCTCTTCACAGGGCCACGAAGAATAAAATCCCCTATACTAACGTATCGTAGGGGTTGGTTAAACCGATTAGAATCAAAAAAGATTAATGGCCATCTTTTTATTAGAAAAGATGCTAAAGTCGAATCTGTCTCAGTATCCAATTTGAGATCTTCTAAAGATAGAATTCTCACTAATGTTCTATAAGAAGGAGACAGAGGAATGGGCGGCTTATTAACTTGATTTTTTTTCATATTAATAGCAGCTTTAGTTTGAGACTTATGCCTTTTTTTTTTCTTAGGTATTTTGAAACCTTCCCTAAAAGATTTTTTCTTATCGGATAAATCTAGCGATACCTCTTCTAACTCTTCTCGAGGACCCTGAATGAACGATCTTGAATCATTCCACTTAGTAGCGATGAAAGAAGGATTCCTCCCGTAGCATGTGAGCATGGCATAAGCGAAAAAAATAATTTGAAAACTGAAGGCGAAAAGTTCCCGTTTTCGATTCGCTTTTAAGGGAACATCATTTTCTACGCGTGAACAAAAAATTTTCGTCATTTTGACAAAAAGAATTTGTCCGCTCAACCATCCGGCTGCGGTACTCAGCAGAAATATATAGCTTCCACTATACCTGAATAGCATCATATTGGTTAACCGAGTATACACAGATTTACCGAAAAGGGCCGGGTTCAGCAGCTGTAAAGCGACTCCAATCAAAAACTCTATTGCCGGATTTTGAATCCAAGGGTATTTCCGAATCAAACTTGTTTGAAAAATAAGAAATAATAGAACGGGAACAAGCATGATTGTCATTACGTGAGGTTTCCAAATGCTCGCATAAATAGGGCCAAGATAAATGGATGAGAAGACCACGAGTTGTGCCACAAAAGAACCACCAAGGATCAATTTTCCCGTAGGGACAATTTTCCTGTTGTCGACGACTTTGTTTTGAATCAACATCGCTCGGACATAATACATTTGAGCTGGACCAATTGGCAACGTTGATAAAAAGCCATAATAAACGCCAAATAGTAGAACTGGAGCAGACCTCTGAATCCACGGTACTAATATATAGTATATTTCTGTAATCATATTAAATACCTCCTTTATTTAATTTTGATTTTTGATTTGAATTATTGTTTATTACTTCTTGTTCTTCTTCTTCTTGTTGTTGTTCTTGTTGTTGTTGTTCTTGTTGTTGTTCTTTTTGTTCTTCTTCTTCTTGTTTTTTCTCATCCGCTAGATCATCCCCGAGATATGGAACTTTAAGGATGCTTGTTAAGTTCAAGCTCATGACATATGACATAATTTTTTCCTTCCTAGTATATATAATCATCTTCCCCCTCCTATTTATATTTATAAGAATCATATTCTTTCTACTATTTATATATTGTTCAATTTGAGACTATAGATCAGAATATTATATATCTATATATATAGAATCATATTATTTCTATTTATACATAATCATATCATTTATACATATATTATTTCTATTTATACATGATCATATCATTTATACATGATCATATCATTTATACGTATATTATTTTGATTTATACATAATCATATCATTTATACAGAATCATATCATTTATACATGATCATATCATTTATACGTATATTATTTCTATTTATACATAATCATATCATTTATACATGATCATATCATTTATACGTATATTATTTTGATTTATACATAATCATATCATTTATACAGAATCATATCATTTATACATGATCATATCATTTATACGTATATTATTTCTATTTATACATAATCATATCATTTATACAGAATCATATCATTTATACATGATCATATCATTTATACGTATATTATTTCTATTTATACATAATCATATCATTTATACATGATCATATCATTTATACGTATATTATTTTGATTTATACATAATCATATCATTTATACAGAATCATATCATTTATACATGATCATATCATTTATACGTATATTATTTTGATTTATACATAATCATATCATTTATACGTATATTATTTATACCATTTTATTTTTGAAATTGAGTATTATTTGTTCAATTTGATACTATACAAAAAGATTGTATCCATCCCTTATTAATATATAGAATTATATTCTTTCTACCATTTCGACCATTTTATTTTTGAAATTTGATACTATAGATCCAAATATTATCACTTCTCTCTATAATATAGTATAGAATAGAGAGAGAATCTCTTTCTACCATATTCAATAATAATATAAAAATGTTAGATTCATATTCAAACTCTTGAATGAATTATATTCAATGCGAATATCCACATAGTCCGTTAGATTCATATTCAAACTATTGAATGAATTGAATTATGTTCAATTCATATTTGTAATCATGTAATCATAGACCCCAATACTCCATAGACGGTTTGAACCGTCTAATAACAATAATTTTTCTGTTATACGCCATTACATAGCATTATGTAATGGCATATAACAGAAAGTTTCAATCCGACGAGGTTAGAGGACCAGAAAAGGACTCATGACTAACTAATGGAGGGCCTTTTTTATGGGCCCGATAGCCATCTAATTATAGAATGGAAGGCTATATTAAGGATGAAGATTTTCAACATATTTACTTTTTTCATTGTTTATATGTTACTGAATATTGGCATGACTGGTTTTGGTGATTCATAACCATATTTGTTAGATACAAATCGAACATCTAACAAAAAAAGAAAAAGTGTCATTGTTTTGAGAATAATATGGAACAAGAGAAATATTTCAAATAATATAAAACAATGAAAATTTCTTTCTGTTTTTCTCTTTTTACCTTAATTTCCTAACTTTTCAGCTCTGTTACTATTGTAATATAAGTTTATTTAGATTCTTATATTGTATATAAGTTTATTTAGATTCTTAGCTTATATAAGTTTATTTTTAGACCCTTTGACATATTTATCATTCAACCATTACATATTCATTTTATCCTACATGTCACCTTCTTATTATTTATAACCCAGTCGGCATGTATAATTCAATTATTTCGCTGACAACATTTTTTAAAAGAGCTCGTGGAACCATGCTATCAAACATTCCAAAATCAAATAAAGAATCAGATATTTGATCTTCGTCATCTACTATCTGGTTTAATGTCTGTTCAATAACTCTTTTACCCGCAAATGCAATGTATGCATTTGGCTCGACAATCGTGACATTAGCCAACATACCAAAGCTAGCAGTGACTCCACCAGTCGTAGGAGATGTAAGAACTGAAATATATAGCAAATTTTTCTCCTTTTGATGTGTATGCAACACAGCAGCTATCTTATTCATTTGCATTAAACTAAAACTTCCTTCTTGCATACGCGCTCCGCCAGAAGCACATACGAGAATTACTGGAAGAAGATGCTCAGTAGCATACTGTATTAAACGAGTTATTTTTTCGCCCACTACCGATCCCATACTGCCTCCCATGAACTGAAAATCCATAACCCCGAGTGCGACAGGAAGACCATTTATTTTACCTATGCCTGTTTGAATAGCGTCGGGTAAACCTGTTTCTTTTTGATAGGAAGTATTATAATCATCATAACACTGTTCTTCGGTTTCTGTGTCTAGAAATTCCTCGTTTCTTAGCTTAAGAAGTGTTTTTTTAACTAGGTTTACGCCAGCGTCAACATATTCTTTTTCCTCTTTAGTTAAAGAATCATAAGTTAAAGGATATTCTTCTTCAATATCCTCAGTATCTTCAGTATCTTCTATATCACTTTCTTCTTCTTCTTTCTTTTTCTTACAAAATTTTTCTTTGCTATCTAGTGCTAATGTAGCAAAGTTTTTCATTATCTCTAGTAAATAGAGATAAATTAACTCAGTATCTTCAGTACACAAGAATAAATTATTGTCACAATTTTTTTCGTTATTATATATATTTTCTATTTGTCTAAATAATTCAACACGTGTTTCACTATATAAAAAATCATCATGCATGATATGATCAATAATATTATAACACTCATAGCGATCTTGTTTTTTCACGTATTCTACTAGAATATTGGAACCGAATCGATAGAATTCTTCTCCTTTGAGTAAACCACAACAATTCATTTTAAACCAATCTTTGAATTTTGTCAATACCAAATATTTTTCCATCAAGCAGATTGCAATATGTTTTCGCAGCCATAAAAAGTAATTTGTCTCTGGATCATTTCCTGGATAAAAAGGAAATCGTTTTTTTCTTTTCCTTGCTTTTCTTTTCTCTTCCGGAAAAGAAAGTTCCATTTTCACTAAGTTTACCGCCGCTACTTTCAAGAACTTATCTTGTGATAGTAATTGTTCTTTTAAGTTGGATAATTGTTTATTTAATTTAATTAGTAAGCTCAAATTTAGGCAATTTTGAAGTTGAAGCAAATCAATTACAGTTTGTATAGGTTGAATATAATTTTTTGTTATAGCAAAAAAAGAATTTATAGGTTGATCATTTTCATCAAATGCTGCATCTATAAATTCTTTCACAACATCTATTGACAAAAGAGATATAAGTTCATCATTTTCAAATGATGTATCTCTATTTAAAATATGCATAAACCGTATAAGTTGTTGTTCATCTTTCAATGCTGTTTCTGTATCTGTATCTAAAAGCGCAAACCGCTGCAATTCATCTGTTATTTTTTTATGTATTTCAAAAAGTACAAATTGAACTGTTTTCAAACCTGTATCAAGAATATTTTGTAGTATCTTAATAGTTTCCTTTGAATTCAAATTCAAATATTTTATGAATTTCTTTCCTAATACAACCTTAACGATATTAACAAGAGTAATATTGTATCTTACTAATGTTTTCAATCCATTTTTTTCGTGAAAAAACTCAAAGTCAAAATATTTGTCATAAATTACTTTGTACAATAAAGTTGAGACCCTTTGAACCATTTTAATGTCAAACGTCGTATGCTGTTTCTCTAAAACATCTATACTAGAAAAATTCATGTCCATAGGCCACCAAGTGCCATTATCAATTAATAATTCAATTCGTTCTGAACTAGTCATCTGTAGCGTTGCCCCGCATTCCTCACAAACACCCTTTTGTTCTAAAAAAAGTTTCTTATATATAAAGGTCTCACAATTCTCGCACATAAACCACAAATGTTTAAAACGTTCCGTTTTCAATCTGTGTTCTACGGGTTTTGTTTCGTTGATATGTTCAGAATCTTTGTCTTCTTCACACATTTTCTCAGAATCTTTGTCTTCTTCACACATTTTCTCAGAATCTTTGTCTTCTTCACACATTTTCCTATATTTTTTCTATATATTATTAATGTACAACTTTTAACAGACACAAATACAAACCATCATACTTTAGCGCACTTTGGGTGCGAGCTAGAATAGCCCTTGCCCCCCGGGCCTGGATCTACCGATCCACCGACCCCATCGAGTAATCCAGAAAATAGATTTCTCTATTAGAAAATAGGTCAATACCTTACCTCTAGCCGAATTATCTATTCCCATCCATTCGGTATTCGGCTCAATCTTAAAAGAAAAGATTGGGCCGAGTTCGCTTCGATTAAGGGACCAAACAGACGAAAGTCACTCGATTACAAGCGATCAATCGTATCAAATTCAAATTTGATTTCCTTCCATATTTCACAAGCGGCAGCTAGTTCAGGACTCCATTTAGTAGCTTCGCGGATCACTTGATTACCTTCACGCGCAAGATCACGTCCTTCATTACGAGCTTGTACACAAGCTTCTAAAGCGACCCGATTAGCCACCGCACCAGGTGCATTTCCCCAAGGGTGCCCCAAAGTCCCTCCACCAAACTGTAATACGGAATCATCTCCAAAGATCTCGGTCAGAGCAGGCATATGCCAAACGTGAATACCTCCTGAAGCTACAGGCAGAACACCCGGCATAGAGACCCAATCCTGAGTGAAATAAATACCGCGACTTCGGTCTTTTTCAATAAAATCATCACGCAATAGATCAACAAAACCCAAAGTTACTTCTCGTTCTCCTTCAAGTTTACCTACTACAGTACCAGCATGAATATGATCTCCACCAGACATACGTAGTGCTTTAGCCAGTACACGGAAGTGCATACCATGATTTCTTTGTCTGTCAATAACTGCGTGCATTGCGCGGTGAATGTGAAGAAGTAGGCCGTTATCTCGGCAATAATGAGCCAACGAAGTATTTGCCGTAAAACCTCCAGTCAGATAGTCATGCATGACTATAGGAACTCCCAATTCTCTGGCGAATACTGCTCTTTTCATCATTTCTTCACATGTCCCTGCAGTCGCATTCAGGTAATGTCCCTTAATCTCACCCGTCTCAGCCTGAGCTTTATAAAGTGCTTCTGCACAAAAGCAGAAACGATCTCTCCAGCGCATAAATGGTTGGGAATTCACGTTTTCATCATCCTTGGTAAAATCAAGTCCACCACGGAGACATTCATAAACCGCTCTACCATAATTCTTGGCAGATAGACCCAATTTTGGTTTGATAGTACATCCCAACAAAGGACGACCATATTTGTTTAATTTATCTCTTTCTACTTGAATACCATGTGGTGGGCCTTGAAAAGTTTTTGAATAAGCAGGAGGAATTCGTAAATCTTCCAGACGTAGAGCCCGTAAAGCTTTGAATCCAAATACATTACCTACAATAGAAGTAAACAGGTTAGTCACAGAGCCTTCTTCAAAAAGATCTAAAGGGTAAGCTACATAGGCAATAAATTGAGTTTCCTCTCCAGGAACGGGTTCAATATCATAGCATCGCCCCTTGTAGCGATCAAGACTGGTAAGTCCATCGGTCCAAACAGTGGTCCACGTACCAGTGGAAGATTCAGCAGCTACTGCTGCCCCCGCTTCTTCGGGGGGCACTCCAGGTTGAGGAGTGACTCGGAATGCTGCCAAGATATCAGTATCTTTCGTCTGATATTCCGGAGTATAATAAGTTAATCTGTAATCTTTAACACCCGCTTTGAATCCGACACTTGCTTTAGTCTCTGTTTTTGGTGACATAAATAAGTCCCTCCCTATGATTTATTGGTTAATAGCTCTTACAAGAAAACGAGGTCTACTCGACCTGGGTGTCGAACGTAAAGAATCACTTTTGTATTCAAAAGAAAGTACAAAATACTCATTTTGTAGCCTCTATTGTCAAAAAGTCTTTTCTTTCAAGTGATATTGTATCATGTTATGTATGTATGATGCAACTCAATTTCATAGGTCGATTGACCTTCCGCAATTCCAATTTCTTTTATATTTAATAGTGAAATATAACATAGATTTATTTAGGCGAAGAAGAAAATGAAAAATCAAAAATTGCAATAGCAGGCGGCATGGGCATAGGTGGAAATGTGCCTAGTTATTGGCTCAGACAGTTAAAGACTTTTTAACATAAGAATATTATATTGAATTCATTCAATTTCAAATCTAATTCAAAGTGCCGACTATTCAACATTCTAAACGCGAGATAGCCAATAGCAAATAGAACAAAATCTTTCTTTATCTCAACAAAATTGCATCAGCAGCCTCTAGTCGTGTTCTAGCTCTTTTGAGATCCACATCAGCCTCGATTGCTTGTCTCTTGCCTTCAGCTCGCGCACGATCGGCTTTCGCTAATCTAAAATTTTCCTGAGCCTCTTGAAGATCAATATCAATACCTCTTTCTGCATTATTTACCAATAATGTGATTTCATTATTGTCTATCTTGGCAAAACCACCCATCAAAGCCATAGTGGACCACTGGGCATTGAGTCGTATTTTCATGACTCCTATATCCAAAGCTGTTATCATTGCAATATGGTTGGGTAATACACCCATTTGACCACTATTGGTAGCGAGTATTATTTCTTGAACTTCTGAATCCCAAACAACTCGATTGGGAGTGAGTACACGAAGATTTAGGTTCATTTTTTTTTTTTTTTTATTTTAAGTTCATAGCCTTTGCGGTAGCTTCATCAATGTTACCCACCAAATAAAAAGACTGTTCGGGTAGACCATCTAATTCTCCGGAATGGATCATTTGAAAACCTCTAATTGTCTCTATTAGACTAACATATTTACCGGGGGAACCGGTGAATACCTCTGCTACAAAAAAGGGTTGTGACAAAAACCGTTCAATTTTTCTTGCTCTTGCTACAAGTAAACGATCATCTTCTGATAATTCATCTAATCCAAGAATAGCTATAATATCTTGAAGTTCCTTATAACGTTGCAAAGTTTGTTTAACTCCTTGCGCAGTTTCATAATGTTGTTCGCCTACGATCGAAGGTTGGAGCATAGTTGACGTGGAATCCAGCGGATCTACCGCTGGATAGATGCCTTTGGCAGCTAATCCTCTCGATAGTACAGTAGTAGCATCTAAATGTGCAAATGTTGTAGCAGGAGCGGGATCAGTCAAGTCATCTGCAGGTACATAAACTGCTTGAATGGAGGTTATAGATCCTTCTTTCGTAGAAGTTATTCTCTCTTGTAAAGAACCCATTTCCGTGCTAAGAGTGGGCTGATAACCCACTGCGGAAGGCATTCTGCCTAATAATGCGGATACCTCTGATCCTGCTTGGACAAAGCGGAAGATATTGTCAATAAATAGAAGTACATCTTGTTTATTGACATCTCGGAAATATTCAGCCATAGTTAAAGCAGTTAAACCTACTCTCATACGAGCTCCTGGTGGTTCATTCATCTGACCATAGACCAGAGCTACTTTGGATTCGGATATATTTTGTTCATTAATGACTCCCGATTCTTTCATTTCCTTGTAAAGATCATTTCCTTCACGGGTACGTTCTCCTACTCCACCAAACACAGAAACCCCTCCATGAGCCTTAGCAATGTTGTTGATTAATTCCATAATCAACACTGTTTTACCCACTCCAGCTCCCCCGAATAATCCAATTTTCCCCCCCACGGCGATAAGGAGCTAAAAGATCCACTACTTTAATGCCTGTTTCAAAGATTGAAAATTTGGTATCCAACTGTGTAAAGGCGGGAGCAGATCTATGAATAGGAGATCTTGTGAGAGCATCTACAGGACCTAAGTTATCAACGGGTTCCCCAAGAACATTAAAAATTCTCCCGAGAGTAGTTTCACCAACTGGAACACTAAGTGGCCCTCCTGTATCAATTACTTTCATTCCTCTCATCAAACCGTCTGTAGCACTCATAGCGACAGCTCTAACTTTATTATTTCCTAATAATTGTTGTACCTCACAAGTCACACTTATTGGTTGACCAGTTGTATCGTTATCCTTAACTATCAAGGAATTGTAAATTCTAGGCATATTACCTGGAGGGAAAGATACATCTAGTACTGGGCCAATGATCTGAGCAATACGTCCTGCCTTCTTTTCTACAAGTGCGGAAACCCCAAAAATAAAAGGATTGGTTCTCATAAAAATAAATAGGATATTGATTCCAATTGCTAATACTAGCAAAAAACCTAAAAAAGCACAACTGCTCTGTAATGAGTTGATCAGTCAATAATAATTTAGAGTTATAACTTCAATTTACTTAGTAATCTCTTTCTTTGTAAAGTTCAACTTCGATAATGATCTAAAAATGGATTCATTATCATTATTTAAATGGAAAGAATTTATTTCTTTTTTTTTTTTTCAAAATGGAGTAAAACTTATTTGCTGCGATTTATTACTCAATCGCAGCAAATAAGTTTTACCTACTATTGGATTTGAACCAATGACTCTCGCCGTATGAAAGCGATACTCTAACCACTGAGTTAAGTAGGTTATTTATTATCCTAGATAGAGTCGTACCTAGATTTTAGGCATAATTAGACATATAAACAATATGCCCTTAACTAGGATTCGAATGATTAAATCAAATATCATCCGTCTTGACAGAAAGTGATCTATTTTATTAGTATATCTTCAAGACTAAACTGTGAAGGGCTATAGCTCAGCTAGGTAGAGCACCTCGTTTACACGTGCGCCAATGGTTTTCAGAAGAGTTTTTTGGTTCATTCGGTTCATAAAATAGATTTGAGTCTTACTCTATGAATTAGGAGAACAATAGCATGACAAAGATGAAGTTCGTTCTGATTCGAACTATAGATCTAGTTGATATGGTCAATCTCGGGGACATTCAATGTCAGACATAATGAGTACAATACGAGGATCTCAAAAAAGAATTCTTTTCGCTCTATGAACTTTGAGGTGTATGAAGTCTCATATTATTCTTTTTGGGTGAGAGAGACTCCATTTGGAGAATCTATGTCTAAGCATGACAGACCTACGTCAAGGGAACCTTTTGAAGCACTTTGGGATTGCTTCCGAAAAATTCTCGTTTGAAGCAAACGGAGCCATCTTATTATCTGTTCCGGAAAAGAATGGCAGACTAACTGATTTTTCCACCAGTTAATGAAAGAGCCCAATGCAATAAAAATGCATGTTGGGTTCTTGGAACAATTCAAATCATTTTGGTAATAAGAAATTTGATCTGTTCTACCGAGAAGGTCTACGGTTCGAGCCCGTATAGCCCTATACAATTAGAAAACTCTTATGTGCTTTCTCGCATCCAATTTTTTATGGTTCAATGTGGAACCGACGACTTACATAGAAAATCATTAAAGAAAAAGTAAAGAGGAAATACGAAAAGAAAAAAGAATTTGGGATTCTTTCTAAATCAAATTAGAATAAATAGTCTTTCGACTGCGACCCAGAGCAGACTCTTATTCCCCAATATCTCTGTTATAGAGAACAACAGATCGGACATCGTGTCGGAATGTGGGCACATACATAATTATTTTGTTTATGAAAGATTCCATATGTTCCACGGGTGGATCGGTACCTATCGATTATAATCGAACTCGGTTGTCTTTTTAATTTGCTAGCACACATTACATCGTTAGAAAAAACGACCCTGAAAGCTCCCTTATTTCAATAGAGAAAATTCCCTTACATCAACCCATATTCACACGTTACAACACGAATTAACGTGAAGTCTGCCAAACTGCACGGGTTCGAACCATTTCCTGTATTAGGATTATTAAATACAGAATATTCTTTTATTAATTTCCGTGTTAAGTCACAGACGAAACATTGATAATATCAAAAATGATAATGAATCATTTGGGAGGGGAGAGAAGCGATTAATAAATTGACAATACAGCAAATAGAAGAATTTGATTTATTATAAACAGGAATCATCTATTATGTTTCTATTTTCTGAATATGATACTTTTTGGATATATTTATCCATATCCAGTCTTATTCCGATTCTGGCATTCTCAATTTCAAAAAGTTTGGCTCCAATAAGTAAAGGGCCGGAGAAAGCCACTAGTTATGAATCAGGTATAGAACCAATGGGAGATACCTGGATCCAATTTAGAATTCGCTATTATATGTTTGCTTTAGTTTTCGTTGTTTTTGATGTGGAAACAGTCTTTCTCTATCCGTGGGCTATGAGTTTTGATATTTTAGGTCTATTTACATTTATAGAAGCTTTTATTTTCGTGATTATCTTAATTGTTGGTTTAGTTTATGCATGGAGAAAAGGAGCATTGGAATGGTCTTAACCCCCAAATTTTGGAATGATAAAAGGCGAGTAGAAAATTCTCTAAATCTAAAGCCGGTGATAAATCCTATAGAATCATCTTTACTTGATCAAGCAACTCCAAATTCAGTGATTTCCACTACTCTAAACGATCTGTCCAATTGGGCGAGACTTTCTAGTCTATGGCCGCTCCTTTATGGTACTAGTTGTTGTTTTATCGAATTTGCTTCATTAATAGGTTCGCGATTCGATTTTGACCGTTACGGTTTGGTGCCAAGATCCAGTCCTAGGCAAGCCGACCTACTTATAACAGCCGGAACTGTGACCATGAAAATGGCTCCTTCTTTAGTGAGATTATATGAACAAATGCCGGAACCAAAATATGTAATTGCTATGGGAGCCTGTACTATTACAGGAGGAATGTTTAGTACAGATTCTTATAGTACCGTTCGCGGAGTAGATAAGTTAATTCCTGTGGATATCTATTTGCCAGGTTGTCCTCCTAAACCAGAAGCTATTATAGATGCTATAATAAAACTTCGTGAAAAAATAGCTCAAGAAATATCTGAAGATAGAAACGAGTTTCAACAAGGAAAGAGGTATTTCACTAGAAAGCATAAGTTTAATATTGGGTCCAGTATTCGTATTGAAACTAAGGAGGATAAGTTTTTTCATAAATCTTATGAATCTCGTGAATCGACTTTAGAGATAACTCCCAAAACATCTGAATCGATTTCAGAGATATCATACCCTTTGAAACATTTGAAAATACGAGAGTTTGCTGGCGAATGAATAATCGTTAGTAAAAAGTAACGAGCAGGAAATCAATTTTGTTTGAAAATTCCATGAGAAATGTCAAATCTTTATACAGATACTTTGACAATAAATAGTAATCAAATGCAAGGTCGATTATCTGCTTGGCTAGCCAAGCATAAGTTAGCTCATAGACCTTTGGGTTTTGATTACCAAGGCACAGAAACATTACAAATCAAATCTGAAGATTGGGTCTCTATAGCCGTTGCTTTATACGTTTATGGTTTTAATTATCTCCGTTCTCAGTGTGCTTATGATGTAGCACCAGGGGGTTCCTTAGCTAGTGTATATCATCTTACGATAATAAAGGATAATGCAGATGAACCCGAAGAGGTGTGTATAAAAGTACTTGTCCCAAGGGAAGATCCGAGAATCCCGTCTGTTCTATGTATTTGGAAAGGTGCTAATTTCCAGGAACGGGAATCTTATGATATGTTGGGAATATTTTATGAAAGTCATCCATGTCTAAAACGTATATTGATGCCAGAAAGTTGGATTGGGTGGCCTTTGCGCAAAGACTATATTGCACCTAATTTTTATGAAATACAAGATTCTCATTGAGTGCAAAAAAAGAAAAAAAAATACATTCTAGAATAAGATATTTAGAAGAAAATAAGATTCTGGCCGCAGGATTTGCATTCTCCTATATTTATTTAAGAATATAGGATGAACACGAACATCTCATGTACAAAAAGGAAAGCTCCTTTTTGATTCTATTAGTTTAACCATCAAATCTTTTTCGATTTGAGTTTGAGATATGATACAAAGTATCAAGATGCGTTTATAACAGAGAACGTATATACAAAAAAAAAGAAAATTCATTCATTTTAATTCCATTTATTAATATAGATGGAAAAATATAGCTTTGATATCAATTTTTCTAATCTCGTGCTTGTACCTCTACACTACATTTGTCTAAGTCTATCTAATCAAAAAAAAAAAAATGAGATATATATCTATTACTTATGGAGTACCTATATATAGTAAATTACTATCATTGTTCGATCTATGTCAATATGATTGATTACATATCAATAGATTTGATCCTTCTCTTACGAAACGAATCCTATATTAAAGAATAAATGGGTTTATTATGATATTTATAACTCTAGAACATATATCAGCTCATGTCTCTTTTTCTCTTACTTTTGTGATCACTCTTATTTATTGGGGAACCTTAGTTTATAAAAGTGAAGAACTAAGTAATTCAGGAGGAAAGGGCATGATAGTGACGTGTATTTGTATAACGGGAGTATTAGTTGCCCGTTCGCTCTATTCGGGACATTTACCGTTAAGTAATTTGTATGAGTCATTCATGTTCCTTTCATGGACTTCCTCCATGATTCATATAGTTATAGAACTACGGGGCCAGGATGCTTGGTGGTTAGGTGCAATCACCGCGCCAAGTGCTATGTTAACTCATGGTTTTGCTACTTTAGGTCTTCCGGATAAAATGCAGCAATCTGCAATGTTAGTACCCGCTTTACAATCTCATTGGTTAATGATGCATGTAAGTATGATATTACTCAGTTATGCAACTCTTTTATGTGGATCCCTATCATCCATAGCTTTGTTGGTCATTGCGTCCCAAATAAATCAAAAGATTTTTCTTAATGTGAATAATTCTTTTTTCTTCAATAAAAATTGGTATTCACACGATCAAGAAAAAAAGGAATTGAAACATACTTTTTACCTTTCATTTAGAAATTATCGTAAATGGGTCTTTATTAACCAATTAGACCAATTAAGTTATCGTTCCATTGGTCTAGGATTTTCTCTTTTAACTATAGGTATACTTTCCGGGGCAGTATGGGCCAACGAAGCATGGGGATCTTATTGGAGCTGGGATCCAAAAGAGACTTGGTCATTCATAACTTGGATTCTATTTGCAATTTATTTACATACTAGAATAAACAGGGGTTGGAAAGAAGAAAAATCGGCAATTGTTGCTTCTCTAGGATTTATTCTAGTTTGGACATGTTATTTAGGTGTTGATTTATTAGGAATAGGCTTACACAGCTATGGCTGGTTGCTTTAGTAACTTACTAAAGCAACCAGCCATAGCTGTGTACGTACAAGATCGTGTAGACGATTGTGTAGATCATGGAATAAATCTCCTACTTAGATAAAAGTAACTATTTAGGAGATAAAACTTCCTCCTGAGAAGATGAAAACCTTGAACTTGCATTAATTGCGTAAGCTATTCCCTCCCCAGAAGCTATTGTCTCCTGCTTTTTTCCCTTCGCAAAAGCTATTGCCTGCTGTACCCCCCGAGGCCATAAAACACGACCATGATGAAAATTTTCATAATTGTCATAACCCATTTTCATGATTGCTATAACCCATCAAATGGTTATCATGATTGGCATAAAAAAGCGATAGATTTTTTAAATCCAGTCCCATTCCTTCTACGCCTATTTCGTCGATAAGATAAACTGCTTTTGATTCCTCTGAATTCAGAAAAATATCTCTTTCTAAGAGACTTTCAATTAGTTCGGGATCTTGCCTTGTCCTTTCTATATAAGTATTCAAAATATACGTCCGCAATCGGCTAATAAACTCTGCATCGGAGCCGGATTCAACGTGGCGACGACGATCATAAGGAGACATATGAGGTTGATGAATCATCATGCGACCGTTTATGCTTAATACCCGTTTACCAAGCTCCCCCCCGTGTAGAAGGAAAGCTCCCATTGAAGCATTTAACCCGTAGCCTGATGTAAATACATCCCCTGTTACGAATTGCATAACATCATAAACAGCTACTCCCTGTAGCATTCCTCCACCTCGACAGGAAATAAAAAACATGAAATCTTTTGTTTGATCTTCTTGATTTAAATAAATCATGCTTTTCATTATTTGGTCAGCAGGTTGTTTTTCTAGCGCTCTACCTAAAAAAAGATATCTTCCAAAAAAGAGTCTGTAATATAATTCCACCCAAATTTCATCTTCTTCTGGTTTTTCTTTTTTTTTTTTTTTTTTTTTTTCTTCTTCTGGGTTCGGGTTTTCTTCTTCTGGGTTCGGGTATTCTTCTTGTTCTTGTTCTTGTTCTTCTTCTTGTTCTTCTTCTTGTTCTTGTTCTTCTTCTTGTTCTTGTTCTTCTTCTTGTTCTTGTTCTTCTTCTTGTTCTTGTTCTTCTTCTTGTTCTTGTTGTTGTTCTTCTTTTTGTTTTTGTTTTTTCTTATCCGCTAGATTATCCGCGAGATATGGAACTTTAGGGATGCTTGTTAAATTCAAGCTCATTACATATGACATAATTTTTTCCTTCCTATATATAATCATCTTCCCCCTCCTATATATAGAATCATATTCTTTCTAGTATTTTATTTGTTAAATTTGATACTATAGGTAAGAATATTATCCCTTCTATATATATAGAATCATATTCTTTCTACCATTTTAGTTGTTAAATTTGATACTATAGATCAGGATCTTATCCTTCCTATATAGATCATCTTTTTGCTTATATAGTTTTATCTTTTTTTTTCATTAAATGATATATCTTATATATTATATATCATTTTTTTATACCACTTTGATAAATGGCTCGCACTGCTATTTCGCTTCCCAGACGAGTGCCACTTACCATAACTTCATATTTGTTCAATTATTCTTTGATTTCATTTGTTAAATTCCTCATTTTTAAAGAAGAATGAATCTTAAAGACTCTTGTCGTTTAAAGAAAGAGAAAAAAATGCTAGAATATTGATTGTAACAAAAGAATATTTTTGAATTTGAAAGATAGTCCACATATTATATTAATAATCGTAACGTGTAGACTATATGATTTCCTCAATTTTATAAATAGACATTATAATAAAAGAAATAATGGCTAGTCCTACTACTATTATAGGTACGTATAAAAGTACGTTAGATCTATAGATCCTCTTATGGTTAAGAATCACCTAAACCATTCACTTAATTGAAAATAGAATTCAAAGTGCCGACTATTCAACAACTTATTAGAACCGCGAGACAGCCAATAGCAAATAGAACAAAATCTCCTGCTCTTCGAGGATGCCCTCAGCGTAAAGGAGTATGTGCGAGGGTGTATGTGCGACTCGTTTGGATCAGAAGCTGAAACGGACCAGGAAATTGCTCTAACAAAAGTTTTCTTCTGTTAAAAAGTACAGATCTATCAGTTCCCTTGTACCGGGGAAAATGAAATTTATGGTTTAAATTGATGCAAATCCAATCACCTAAAGTGGGATGAAAAGCACTTCCTCATTGGTAGCGAATGGTCATCAATCCATTGAGCGAGGAAAAAATGCAAATTGAAAAAACATAAAGATTATGTTTTATATTGCTGCGAGAACGGACAAAAGGTCAGCTACCTTGCGAACTCTTACAAATACATGTCGTTACTGTATCTATAAATCTTGAGAGTTTTTATAATTCGGGGGGAAGAGTAGAGCTAGAGATGGTAAATTATACAAGTTACCAAATACTCATCTGATATCTTAGGGCTCCGGCGTATAGAGAGGACCTTACCGTTAGAGAAATAACCATAGAAACGAAGAAATCCATAATAAAAGAAAAAGAAAAAAAGATATTATATATGCATATTTTTTTGCATTACTTAAATGCAAGGTCCAATCCCCTGCCTACTTGGAAGGTGCCTAACTGAAAGAATTATGGTTGGGAAGGTTAGAGTAGCAAAAGCCATTGGAATCTATATTTTATACATTAGAAAAATCAGTTTTATTCTAATCTAAAAAAAAGTGATTGATCTAAAAATAGATTAGTCATTTATGAAGAATCAACTTCAATGACCAGAGTTAAACGTGGGCATATCGCAAAAAAACGTCGAAAAAAGATTCTTGCATTTGTATCAGGCTCTCGGGGAGCCCATTCAAAACTTTTTAGGGCTGCTAACCAACAGAAAATGAGAGCTTTAGTTTCCGCTCACCGAGATAGAATTAAGCGGAAAAGAGATTTTCGTCGTTTGTGGATTACTCGGATTAATGCAGCATCCCGTGCTAATGGATTCTCCTATAATAAATTCATACAATTTTTATACAAAAAGCAGTTGCTTACAAATCGTAGAACACTTGCACAAATAGCTGTATTAAATAATAATTGCTTCTCTATGATGTTCAAAAATATTCTTGTGTTATGAAATAGTAAAACCGAATCTCCCGGGGAAATTCTCCGGGGAACTAAAGACAATACGAAAATTAGGGATAATGAAATTATCCATTTTTTTGATAGAAATAGAACAAAATCTGCGCTATCTTTGTTAGATATCCCAGCTCCCATTAAATGGAGGAGTCTTAGGCTCTAATTACTTTTGAATTTAAAGAAAGAAAGGGTATCAAAGATAGAATACGAGCTTGTTTAATAGCCCTAGCTATTAAGCATTGTTTTTTCAATGTTAATCGATTCCTTCGACGAGATAGTATTTTTCCCTGCTCGCTAATAAATCGACTAATTAAGCTAATATTTTTATAATCCATTTGCTCTCCAGGCTGAATTGGCGATAAACGTTTTCGAAAAGACTGCTGATTTGCAGAAAATCGTTTAGATGCATTCCGAAAAGATGATTTAGATCTATTTCTAAACTTAGATCTATTTCTAAACTTAGATCTATTTCTAAACTTAGATCTATTTTTAAAATATGGCTTATATGTATTCCGAAAAGATGGCTTCATTTTATTCATAGTTTGTTTTATGAACCTTTCAAATACTATTTATTTTATTTCAAAATATTTCGAAAAGAAATATTGACAGTGACATATTTTGTTAATATACAAAGATAAAGAAATAAATATCTTTGATATATTTTGATTTCCGGGTACAAATGTGAAATTCAATCTATTTTTTGATTTCTCCATGAATGGTATGCTTGTAACAATAAGGACAAAATTTCTTTAATTCCAATCGATGAGGAGTATTGCGGCGATTTTTTCGAGTCGTATATCTTGAAATACCCGTTGATTTTTTTTCAACACTATCTTGGGTACAACTAGTACATTCTAAAGTAATTGTTACTCTTACATTTCCACTCTTAGCCATATAACTTACTTTGGGTATTGTATCTACTTCTTTTCTTTTTAATTTTGAAAAAAAAAAAAGAGAAGAAAGAGAAAGGGATAGAAGTTGTCTAAAAATAATTAAAGATTTTATTACGAGAATTAATTAAGTAATAAAATCTTTAATTAAGATTTTAAAGTAGTTTATGAAGAACTTTTGGATCTAGATTTTTACTTTTAGGTTATCCTAACTTCACCCTCCCCTTGAAATCTAAAGAGATTGAATCTAATTTATTTTCTTTATCCAAGAAGAAAAGGAAATGAATCTAACATCATTTTTTTCTTTCGGGTTCGCAGGAGAGGAAAATGAAAGTCAAAAAAAGGGAAAAGTCAGGGCATCTGGGAAAAAACGATTTATCTCAATTAATAAACCGGCTAAAAATCCCAAACATAAAGTAGCTAACACAGGCGCTGTGGAAAGATATGTTTTTATATCTTGCATTGTTCGTAAGTTCTCCTTCTCAAGAATGATAGATATATCATCTGGTCAACTACACCCGTAGTTTACGAGTAACTGCAAATATTTGCACAGATTTTTTTTTGAACAGAACATGTGATAGTAATCAAGTACTGTCAATAAATAGACATCTTATAGATGATATCTTCCGTGTATACAGTCTATTCACGTGGGAACCAAGGCAGATAAATGTGGAAAACAAAAGAAATTTTATTTAATATAAAATATTGAATAAAAATACTCACGATTAGATTAAAAGGGATGTAGCGCAGCTTGGTAGCGCGTTTGTTTTGGGTACAAAATGTCGCAGGTTCAAATCCTGTCATCCCTACCTTTTCTCCTATAAAAGAAAAGAAATAGATAAAAAGTCGAGTGATAGTTATTCGATGAAACATCCCTAATCAAATAAGTGATTGGGGTATACCACATGCAGACCCTTCTTTTTCTTTCAAAAAAAAAGAAAAAGCGCTCTTAGTTCAGTTTGGTAGAACGCAGGTCTCCAAAACCTGATGTCGTAGGTTCAAATCCTACAGAGCGTGATCCTGCTTTTTTTTTATTTTTCTGATCGATCTTCTTTTCACTTAGACTGAAAAAGCTAATAAGATCTGATCCCTCAGAATCAGTAGGAGGCCCGTTTAGAATATGGTTCTAAATCAAATATCCAATTTATCGCCGCGTCGGTACTGTAAATATGCAGTTACAAATAATCCAGCCAAAGTTATAGGAATTAGACCTAACACAATTCCGGATAACAAAACTTCAATCATATTTTTTTTAATTCAAAAAGAATGGGTAAGGATTAATAGCTAATCTACATAGTACCTCAAATTGACTCGGAATCTCAATTCCTATTGAGGTTTTTTTTATTTCAAATAAGTTGTATACTGCTTAACCCGATGAATAAGACTGAGGTGAAAATAAGCAAAATTAATAAAAAACCAAAATAACTAATTATAGTAAGCATGGAAGAAATCAATGAAAAAAACAATGATTGATACGTATTTTTGTCAGGCAATTACCTCAATTTATGAAAAAAAGAGTTGAAATAAATAGATACAAAGTTAGCATTGAATATCTGATAATAATGTTATCCTCAAACATAGAGGGACTATACAATAAAAAGATATTCTGTTATCAAAAAGTAAAAATGAAATTACCCACCTATAAATAAAATAAATACCAATTGTGTAGTAATTTCACTAATGATCCTACTCCCTTTCTATATTAAGCAAAATTATATTGCTATGTTAGAAGCAGGCTAGCTATACTTAGTATACTTCAAATATACCCTTGGTATCATATTGACAATCAAGCAAGGATTGTAGAAGATATCAGTAGTTTTCCATTTCCTGATCTCTTTCTTTCATGGGATCAATTTACCCTTGATTTTAGAATAATATAGGGAGCTTAGCATGTCTGGGAATACGGGAGAACGCGCTTTTGCTGACATTATTACTAGTATTCGATACTGGGTTATCCATAGCATTACTATACCTTCTCTATTCATTGCAGGTTGGTTATTTGTCAGTACGGGTTTAGCTTATGATGTATTCGGGAGCCCTCGGCCAAATGAGTATTTCACAGAAAGCCGACAAGAGGTTCCATTAGTAACTGGTCGTTTCGATTCATTAGAGCAACTCGATGAATTTACTAGATCTAGATCTTTTTAGGAGGTATTAATGACTATAGATAGAACCTATCCAATTTTTACAGTTAGATGGTTGGCCGTTCACGGGCTAGCTGTACCTACGGTTTTTTTCTTGGGATCAATATCAGCAATGCAGTTCATACAGCGATAAACTTTATTATAAACTAAACCACGGAGCTATTTATGACACAATCAAACCCAAATGAACAAAATGTTGAATTGAATCGTACTAGCCTCTATTGGGGGTTGTTACTTATTTTTGTACTTGCTGTTCTATTCTCTAATTACTTTTTCAATTAGGAACAGTAAGAATATTTTTTCTTACCCAATTGAATTTGGTGAGATCTAATATTTCTATGTATTATTATTTATGTCTCATGACTACTTAAGAAAATGTGAAAGGAAGTAATAGAAATGGCCGATACCACCGGAAGGATCCCTCTTTGGTTGATAGGTACTTTAACTGGTATTCTCGTTATTGGTTTAATAGGTATTTTTTTTTACGGTTCTTATTCCGGATTAGGATCTTCCTTATAGCAAAAAAAAATGTCTTCTACAATAAGAGATAGACAAGTGAAAACTAAAAAATAAAGATAAGATCTTACCCTTCTTTGAACACAAAGAAGGGTAAGATTTTATCTTTACTTGTTATTTTTTGTAAATTGTAGATTAATAATAGGATTATTCTTTTTTTTTTTTTCAAAAATTTGAAAGAGAGAATTGGATCCAATTAGAATGTGCTTTTTTATTACAAAAAAAAAAATCAATTAATGGTTTTTTTACGCATCTGCATTTCTGCAATCTTTGTTCATATATATATATATATATATATATATTTAATAGGATTAAATCCAAATAATAGTTATTATAAATAGAATAATATTCTTAAAGTTTTGAACTATAAAAAGAACGAGCCGTTTGATTCAAACGTTTGTTTTGTGATACAGACCCTGTTTGCTCGATGGGCATACCTTTGCTGCTCCATTTATCATTTCAGTCCAAAAAGGAGAAATGGAATTAGAAAACGAATGAACGCCTGTGGCGAGATAATGATAAAAAGTAAAAAAATATATATATATATATATATATATATATATATATATATATATATTTACTTTTTCAAGGAGTAAGATAAGTTATAAAATAAGCGAAAATAAAATAGTAAGCCAAGATTACTGAATTCTCTCCTTCCTTCTATTTGTTTATTTGTGATAAATGAAGGTGATAAAAGATAACATGTATATAATATTGAATATCGCGCATAACTAGGGAACTCACTGTTTAACAATTTTGTTCCAGAATCACTCATTATTCAATATGCAAATATTATTTATATCTCCTGATCCTTCACAATCAATATATTCGAACAGAGGGAAGGGGCAAATGAAGGATTCCGAAAAAGTATGACTTTATTGTTGCAATTTTTATTTATTATACATAATTGCATTAACATAAGATGGAGATTCAAATCTTTTATGCGCCTAAAAATTCATTTCGACCAATTGAACTTTCTCAAATTGTTTCTTTTTAAGAACCAGAAATATCTGTGCTAAAACGACAGATGCTAAGAATAATAAAAGACCTTGAACACGTAAAGGATCTTGAAGTACTATTTCTGCATTTTCCTGACCAAATCCACCTACATTAGGGTTATTCGTTAACGACTGATCCGCCTTGATGAATTCGCCTTCTGACACAAGAAGTTCCGGTCCCGGGGGCACAAAGTCTACCACTTGTCGACCGTCTGATGAATTATCAATAGTTATTTGATATCCACCCTTTTCTTTACGTACAATTTTACTTATTTTGCCCGTTGCTGAAGCGTTGTACACTGTATTGTTGCTTTTGCTCCCATCGGGATAAATTTGTCCTCTTCCTCTATTACCACCTACATATATGGGATATTTCAGGAAGTGAGCTGCTTTATTAGTAGCGGGATTTGGTGAAAGGATGGGAAACACAATTTCACCATATTTTTGACCAGGAACAGGACCTATTATTAGAATATTTTTTTGATTGGGACGATAGTTCTGAAAATAAAGATCACCTATTTTCTCCTTAATCTCAGGATAAATACGATCCGGAGGAGCTAATTCGAAACCTTCGGGTAAAATAAGAACAGCTCCTACATTTAAAGTTCCTTTCTTACCATTAGCAAGAACTTGTTTTATTTGCTTATCATAGGGTATTTTAACAACTGCTTCAAAAACGGTATCAGGAAGCACGGACTGTGGAACTTCAATCTCCACAGGTTTTTTAGCCAAATGACAATTGGCACATACAATACGCCCAGTTGCTTCTCGAGGATTTTCATAACCTTGCTGTGCAAAAATGGGATATGCATTTGCAATAGATGTGCGAGTCATTATATCTATCAATATTAAGGCGGAAATTGATTGAGCTATCAACTTTTTCATCCAGTCATCATAAGTTTTTCTATTTTGCATGGTTCAATTTTTTGTTACAATTCTTTTATTTCAAATAAAGGGTAGTAGGTAACTATGATAGTTACCTGCTTGCAATTCTGCTACTATATTAAACCTAAAGCTAAAAAATAAGAAGTATTGCCCGGGGGAAAAACCATTTGTTATTCACTGATCGAGTGATAAACTACTACAAGTGAAGGAGATGTACGATTCAAACGACGGAAAACCCAATATTTTAAAATTGTGTCTAAGATGACTGGAAAAGTTGAAACAAGACCAGATATTATTCGTTCGTTATGGGCAAATCCATAATTTTCAAAGATCCAATGGATTATCAGTTCCCAACCATGGGGCGAATGAAACCCAACACATAGATCGGTTACTAAAAGAATAGTAAAAGCTTTCATTGTATCGCTTAGGCTGTAGAAGACTTCTTGGATCCAAGAATTGAGAATGCCAAGTTTCTTCTTACCTAGAATGAGACAAACACTTAGAAGAACCAAACCTATTAGATTTGCTAATAAATGTGAAATGATTTGGATACAATCTTGATTATATATCAAGACTAATTGGATCATTTTTTTCTAGCATCTCTACACGAATATCTTGCGAATGCGTTTCCGAAGAATCTTCCATCATTATTTCTAACAGGAATAGTTCCTCTATTTTTTCAAATTTTCTTATAGTGTCTTCTTGTTGTAAATAATCAAAAATTTTGTTCGATTGACCATTATTCCACCAATTTGTAACCCAAGATTCTAAACCGTTCTGTAATGAAATTGAAATTCCCCAAGGCAATACTATTAAACATGTAAGATATTGTAGAGAAGCTAATGCTTTATATTTGGCAACTTCCAATTCGTGAATCGTTAACGAGCTCGATTGGCCCGTCAGCTCTGCCCAAAATCTGAATAAAGTGCGAATTATAGAACGAGGTATGAGATCCATAGAATGATCTTTTGCGTAATTCTTCGACCTCGAGAGAAAATATCTTTCGGATGAGGAATAGTTATGTTCTGAGTGAGAAGTAGAGTAAAAAAGAAAGGATCAATCCTTGAAAATCGCTTAGATCTGGACTAATTTTGAACTCTTGATCCGAAGAATCGCTTCAATTGACAAATAAAATAAATGAAAATTTCAGTCTAATAATACCAATTTTGTTTTCTTTGTATAGAAAATGATTTTTTCGAATATGTCAAAAAAGTGTCAAAAACTATAGTCATTTACTTCATTGTATTCTTTTTATATATTATATCCGTGTTTATTAGAACCTTTTGCCCCCTTTCTAATAGATAAAGAATAATAAAAGTGACTATATGGTCTTCCCCCCCTCCCCCAGACAAATGTTATGTCAAAACTTTTTCTGGTATCTACTGATACGAGATCTATGAATTTATTTATTCTAAAATCCTTCAATGGATACGCGCAAAAAACGGGCTAATTCAGCAGCTTTTTGTTCCATTTCACGCAGGGTCAAATTTTCTTCAGTACGAGTTAAGGGGATGTCTTGTTGGCCCTTTATTTCCATATAAATAACACGACGAGGAAATATACCTTCTTGAACTTCCATTTTGATCGCCTGAATATCCTTCATAAGAAATTGGAGGAAAATACGACGATTTCTTCCGGGAAATCCCCAGCGAAAAAGGCATACAACTCCTTCTTTTTCATCAAACTTATTATAACCACTACCCACATTGCACAAAATAGTGCACCACAAATAAGAGCTAATGAACAGACCTGCAATCCCATAAAAACACATCACAATTCCTTGTGGAACAAAAAGTATTTGCTGAGATGACAATAAGGGTATCAGGTTCCTACCAAGGTAACTGGAAATTCCGACCACAAAAAATCCTAGTGAACCCAAAAAGAGGAGACAAGCAAAAAAAAAATTGCTTATTTTTCGAGACCCTTTTATGGGTTCTATCCAGAGCCATTTGGATCGACGATTCATAACAAATTACGTCCTATTTAATTTGAGAGATTTAACAAATTTTGACTCCCACCCAGAAGTCATTCTCATAAATTGACTGTATTAGTAAACTAGCCATATACATATAAGCATTTAACAAAACGATTTTATGATTCTTCTTTTTCCGTGCTATTTTTTTGTCTGTTCTTTTTTTAGCATGGAAATTTTTTTGCCCTTAACTTATTGACTATCAAAATAATACTTGATTGTATCAGTCAAATCAAAATTATTAATCTCTCCATTCAAATGTATATATATATATATATAAGCATATTTTGAAGTAGAAGTAAGAAATTCACACACGGGTCTAATATGTCTCATACCTATGATACCATATACATTTCTATTTTTGTTATTTATCATATTATAAATAGATCTAAATAAAGATAAATATCTATTTAGATCTATTGAAAGAAGGTTTTATATTATATTAGAAAAATATATATATATGAATATGATATATTCATCAGATTCATAAAATTTCGTCATTTTGAATATAAAAATAAAGAAAAAGCATTGTAACTGCTGGAAAAAACAAGCCCACCAAAGGCACTAAGAGAGAGGGGAAGTTGTTGATTATCATATCAAAAGTATATTAAGTATTTTTTTTCTATTACAAAAATAGATTATAAGATCAAATGAGTGATAGGACCAAATAAGCGGACGTGCCTTTCTTCGTAAAATACCTACGTAATAAATTACTTTACTTTGTTTGATACAAAACAAATGGGACCAATTAC
>BSBK01013571.1:0-80000 GCA_027943335.1 Chamaecyparis obtusa | reverse complement strand
TAAACCGAAATGTTGACTATCAGCTCCATGCTCTATTCTTTGCTGGCACACACTAGCTATGCAACTTCAACTGACTGTAACTTTCTCATCACTGCATATCTTCTTATGCGCTCTAAGACTAAGAAAGAATATAGTCTAACAACCTTGACACTTAGCCAAATTTTGATCTTCCCATGAAGTGCACTAACTACAAACTGCTATATGACTTTGTTGCCATAATGAAAACACTATATATAGTCATATACTTCAAAAGAGACAACTTTCCAACAATCTCCCCCTTTGTCATTGATGGAAACAAAGGAATATGGCCAAGTTGCTAACAGTCCCTTAACACAAAAACTTTTGTCTACTTATGTCTTCTATACATAAACTTATATCTCCCTATACATATATGTACTCTATATTCTATACACAACTCCCCCTTTGACATTAATGACAAAGGTTCATTAAAACCTATATGTACACTTACTGAGGGAAAACATCTGGATATGCAATCTTGAGGTTCTGGATCTTCTTCATCCAAAATGTTATCAATGAATTGACTATCTATAGATGGGTGCATAATGCATATTGAAGCTTCTCCATCTTCTCTAATTTTGTGCTCAGACCTTGATCATAGGTTATCATGGTCGCATCAATCTCCTTTATGTTCTAACTAAAAATGTCCAGTGAGGGCACAAGAGTGTTCCTCAATTGAGTCTATCTAGACCTTATCTTCTCCATTTCTTTTTCTTCCTTCTTAATTATGTGTAAATGACCTTGATAGAAATTTTTACACATGTTTACATCATTGGATGTGTCTAGCACTAAATTCTTCACCTTCTCAATCATTGCCTCTACATCTTTGGTTTTCTTAAGATGGGCATTAGTGAGCTTATCCTAATGCATGGATTTTGTAATGACTTTCCTTCCTTGATCTACAAATTCCTTCAAGGATGCCTGACCAGACTTATGTGAACTTAAGTCAAGTGTGAAATTTCTCATTAGTTCATTGAATCTCTTCTTCAAGTATTTATCTTCTACCACTATGGATGTAGATTCTTCTAGGCTAGAAAAATTTTCTTTGAACTGTGAGATGAATTTGCTCATATCATCAACCGAATGTATCTTTAGCATTTTCTTATCCTCTGATAACAAACTGTTCAAAATATTTACTGATTCTACCAGGAGAGGATTTCTCATGACTTTCTTCTCCTTTTCCTTCTCAATGGATAGGATGCTAAACTTAATCAGGTCTTCTTCTTTCCAAGAATCCAAACTGCTTGTGTCAGGTGTCAAACTGGACAACAATGTTGAGGAGGGAGTGATGAGAGTTTTGTCCATCACCTCTTGCTTCACCAATCCAATAGAATTAGCTTCATCTTTCTTTTCCACCTCTTCTTCTTCTTCTTCTTTCTTATCAGATACATATTCAATAGGTACTTCTTCTTTTTGAGTGGGAGGTGTATTGCTACATGGGATTTTAGCTTCCTCGGTACTGACAAATGCTTCCTCAAACTTGTCCCAAGTCCTTATCAGTAGCCGCCATGGCTATTTCCACATTATCTATGATAATAGTGTTGTCTTTATGTGATTCTAACATGGGCACAGACTTATCTTACTCTGATTGAGTTTCTTCTATGGGTGTTGAGTCCTAAGGACCTATCACTTGTACATTTAAGGTCTCTTCTTCTTTGTCTTGCATACTAGGAGCTTGAGAGATGGGTGCAGTAGGTGGTTTCATGTGCTACTCCAAGAGTACCTTCTCAAAATATTTCTATGTTTCTTGAGTTATCAAATCATATTCTTTGTTCATAATGTGAAGAGTTCTTAGGGTGACCCCACAATAATGGGTTACACTTTTTTAGACATGCTGATTTTTGCTGAAATCACACATTTTTAATAAAATATGATTATTTAAGCCTTGAGAGGTTCCATTTGAAGGAATTAATTAAAAATGGTTAGCTAAAAGCCTCTTAGATAAAAAAAACATTGATATAACCTCTATACACCTCATTCATACCTGAAATGGAGTCTCCTTCGCACCTATTAAAATGCTCACAAAAAATCACTTTGACTTTATCTTTTGGGAGATCACATGAATCAATTTGAAAAACCTATCTATGTAGTATGGTACTAGTGAGAAAAATCTTTACAATGATTATAGTCTTTGTTCATAATGTGAAGAGTTCTTAGGGTGACCCCACAATAATGGGTTACACTTTTTTAGACATGCTGATTTTTGCTGAAATCACACATTTTTAATAAAATATGATTATTTAATCCTTCAGAGGTTCCATTTGAAGGAATTAATTAAAAATGGTTAGCTCAAAGCCTCTCAGATAAAAAAAACATTGATATAACCTCTATACTCCGCAGTCATACCTGAAATGGAGTCTCCTTCGCACCTATTAAAATGCTAACAAAAAATCACTTTGACTTTATCTTTTGGGAGATCACATGAATCAATTTGAAAAACCTATCTATGTAGTATGGTACTAGTGAGAAAAATATTTACAATGATTATAGTCTTTTTTCATAATGTGAAGAGTTCTTAGGGTGACCCCACAATAATGGGTTACACTTTTTTAGACATGTTGATTTTTGTTGAAATCACACATTTTTAATAAAATATGATTATTTAAGCCTTGAGAGGTTCTATTTGAAGCAATTAATTAAAAATGGTTAGCTCAAAGCCTCTTAGATTAAAAAAACATTGATATAACCTCTATACTCCTCATTCATACCTAAAATAGAGTCCCCTTCGCACCTATTAAAATGTTGACAAAAAATCACTTTGACTTTATATTTTGGGAGATCACATGAATCAATTTGAAAAACCTATCTATGTATTATGGTAATAGTGAGAAAAATATTTTCAATGATTATAATGTTAATATATATTAAGTTTATTATGACTTTGTATTTTTAGTTTTACTAAACATAGATATTTCACCATATGTGTACCTCTATGTTTGACGCTTATGGATTAAAAGTAAATGAGAGAAAAAAAATTCTAAAAAATATCCATGCCCTAGGTATTTAAGTTCTCTTTCCATTAGAAAAAATAAAAATGAGATTGGAAAAATACACGACAAGTTATAAGCTATGTAGTCAAGGTATGTCAAAATTACAGTTTAGTCAACTTCAAATGTTAATAAAATGTAAAATAATAATGATAATTTAATCAAACCAATTGCATGCCCTTCGTATGGATGTTACAAAACTAATTTTGAAAGAATCACATTGATATATATTCTAGGAAAAAAATTATGCTCTATGAAAATAATGTAACTCTTTGAAAATGACATTGTCAGCAACATACCAGTTTTTGTGGAAGAAAGAAAAAAAATTCAAATCAGATAAAAAAATAAATAAAAATATATATTTAGAATCTAAACATAAAATCCTAAAAGACTCTAATTTACTTCATCTTCTGATTTCAAATGGTTTAATGACAATATGCCTCTGAATCTGATTTTTTTTTCAAAATGTAGACTTCAGTGTCCGTTCAGGCCAAAAAGTATAACCCACTATTGTGGGTTCACCCCTCATCTTTTTCCTTAAGTGTGGCTTCACCAAATTTAATATTAGTGCCTCTTCTTCTTTGGAACATATAGGTAGAGTATCTTGTAGCACCTTTTCTCTTATCATTAGATCTTCTTCATTTGCTTGTTTCTTTAGGTGTTTTAGAATATCCCATACTTTATCTAGAATTTTTGTCTTCAATTCAAGAACTATCTTCTTGAACTTTATCATATGTTTGATAATAATTCCTTGTATTTTTGACTTATCAATTTCACTCTAGGTCTCATAGAAATTTCTCACCTGATCAATTATGCCCTCATCAACAATTCTTGCACTCAAGGTTTTGAGACTTGGTCTGAATCCTGCCTTAGGAGGTGCTTAACTTGGTTTCTTTCTCCTTCATGCTTGTGAGGATGGGTGACTAGTGCTTACTTCTTTCTTCCTTCTGATCATTGCTTCATACTTCAGAGGAGCAATAGGATCACTGGATTCTTTGGGAGTAGAAGGAGTGTCATCCTCTTTTTCAATTTTAATCTTCTTCATCTTGGGATCTTCTTGTCCTTCTTTTGTAGATGCGCTCTTCAATTCTAGAGAAATATTCTCTTCCCTTGCCTTGTCAAGGTCTACTTGGGATACACCATGTATTCTCAAGATCTCAGAAGTGACCTCTGCAACCTTTCTTTTTGTTGCTACGCTGTTCAACTTAGCATCAACTTCTCTAGTCTTTTTTTCATAGGTTCCCCACCTAGGTTCATTATCATCTTTAGGGGTTGATAGAAATACCTATGCATAGGCTTCAAGAACTTGTTCCTATACCTCATACCCAAGTGGATGAATCCACTTAGTTCTAGGCTCAATGACTTCCATACATGTAGTGTCTGTCTCCACCATAAAACAAATTGTGTCCTTATATTTATCCACAATGTTCTTAGGAATCATGTACCTCATCTGCATCCTGACCCTAAAGGTCTTCAATTCCAATGTGATATAATCCTTTAAGGTACTCCCAGTGGATTCCTTAAGTGATATCTGTGGCATGGTTGGAATGGACTTATCCAAATACATATCTGAAACTTTACCAACTATATGAAGATACATATAGATGATTAGGGACCCAAACCTAAATATCTTTGTTTTTTCATGTTTGATACCCTTGATGTTATCTATCAATTATGTGTGCAATATTTCAAACAAGTTGAATTCACCATCTTCCTTCATAATCCTTATAGCTACCAGAATAGTGCCCCCAGATACACTATTCACCCTGTTGGTGTGATGAAATCTAGAACCTAGTATCATTGACATCAATTTGATGTTTTCTTTCTCAATCAGCTCAATAGTCATGCCTCGCCTATTACTTCTTGAGTGACAAACTTGCTCTACCATTTTCTTGACATCCTTACCCACTGGAAGGAGGGCATCTCTCCTAGAAAGGCTTGCAATCTCATGAATTAGATTACTTTTGATTCTTACTGGAACATCTCCAATCCAAAATAGATCATCATGGATTCTTCTCAATAAGATCTTTATCCATTTAGTCTCATAGAATTCATATGTTGTGGCATATTCAATAATGGGGTGATCATTCCATTTGGCGTATTCATCCATGAATGTTTTATCCTATTTCAACATGGTGTTCATGTGTGCCCTTAACCTATCTATACCAACAGGTTCCTTCTTACAATAGATGTAAGCCCTTATGTCTTCTACATGCATGACACCCATCGGTGTGCGGGAGAAAGATCCCTCTAAATCATCTAGGGTTGATTTGAATGGGTGCCTCTTGAAAACATATCTCTTCTTCTCAGCGACATAAAAGACAATGGGAGTGGCCATAACTTTTTAATTTCTTTCCAACTAAACTTAGAAATGATCTGATGGCTTCTGAATCAATGGAATCAAGCTAGGCTTTCTACAACCGATCAAGTGCACTGATAATTGCAGCAAATCTTTGATAGATTCAATCTCCAAGACTTCAATTATTTCCAAGGCTCTTTTTGCTCTCCCATCACTTTGAATTTGAATGCAATGAGAAATCAAATGCCTTCTATGAACTTAAAAAAAATATGCCATTAATGCACATTGCGTAAACCAGGCTGTCACTTCAAAATTTCAAACTTGAGCTCCACTAACAATCAGCATATGTGCTCTTGCACGAAGGTTCCTATACACTCCAAAAGCTTAATTCCAAAGGTGCATACTATGAGGATGAGTATACTATCCATGCAGGGCTTTAGAGATAAATTATCTCCCCCTATGACCCTAAGGGCCATTCATCCAAATGGAGAGGGTGCATCCATTGGGAATGCATCCAATACAATCTCATCAACCTCATCCTTCTTTTTCACTAACCAAATCATGCCTCCATCATCTGAGGCTTTGACAAAATTAACTTCTCCTTCTAGATTCAAAACTAGTTCTTTGGCCTTTTTAGGGCTTTCATGACCTTGCATCCTTGTTCTATAGAATCTAGAGATATGTCTAGCCTTATTACAAGTGTAACAAATAACAAGAGGCCTTATGTTCTTTGGCACATTGACATGAGTCATTATTTTGCATTATTTTTCTGTGTGTCCATTATTGTTACATATCTGACATGTAATATGCTAACAACTTCTTGCATTTGTCTGATTCTGATTTCTTTGATCTCTTTGAATCCTATTCTTCTTACTAGTCTTGTAATTCATATCTTTATGACCAAATATATTGCATGTATAATAGTATCCATTAAAAGGTCTTACCTCTATATAGTTTCTTGCAATGTTTCCATGCTTGTTACATGCAAAACAAGTGTGTTCTATTTGCTTGCAGTCATTCTTAGGTGATCCACCATTGTCTTTTGTATCATCTTCAATCTTTTCAACATCAGTAGAGACTTTTTGTGAATCATTTCTTTCTCGCATACTGTCAATCTGATTTTGTGCTTTATTGTACCCAATATAGCTAGTGTCTCCTTTGGCTCTTTGTGCATACAACTGAGATTCTACCAAATCAGCACTGGTGTGCAATTTGTCAATGTGATTCTTTGCTGCTTTCAATTCAGACTCCAAGCTTTCTTTGGTATTCCTTAGCTCCAAGATTTCCATGTTAGCTTGTCTTAGTTCTTCATTGAGTTGAAGGTTCTCCTTGACTTGTTCATTGTAGACATCTTGATTGTTCATCAACTTATCATCTAGTTCTTCAAGTTGTTCTTGCATAGATGCTTTTTCTTCATTCAGTTTCTTGACCATTTCTCCCAGATCATTGTTAGAGAATTCTTTCAAATCCCTTCTTAGCTTCTTGATAACTAATTGAGCATCATTGACTTTCTCTTTTAGTTCTTCAATTTCTCTTTCAGATTTGTCCAGGTCTTTAAGAGATGCTTCAAGATTTTTCTTCAGATGTTTCATATCTACTTTGTCCATGATCACCTCAAGTGGTTAAACTTCTATGTTAAGGACCAGAGCTTTGATACCAATTGTTAGGAATGGAAACACTCTGAGGGTGCGAGGGGTGAATCAATCTTCACTAAACAATATCTTTTTACTTTGCTCTTTATATTGAACTATAAATGCTTAAGTACTAAATTAAACATTCATATAAACATGAAACATATAAACAACACTTGACACCAATATGATTACAGGAAACCCAAATAGGTAAAAACCCTGGTGGGAATTGACACCCACTAATATTATGCGCTAGTGTTTTGTGATCCTTTTTAGAAGATCCTTTACCCTATTAGGAGTATCTTTATAATGATTTAAGTATAGTAGACCTTGTTAAGGGTCGAATTCTATTAGGAGTCTTTTACAATAATTCCTGTTAGGGAAGTGGAATCACTATCCTAGAGCTCACTACTCAATTGATGAAGGCTACAACCTTTTGAGATCAGATACACACTATATCTGCTAAGTGAACTACCACTGTGACACTGCTTGTTAGATCAATTCCTTTGATGCGTTGATGCTTTGACCTCTAGCAAAGATTTAATACATCTCCATGCTCTCTTTGCATACCTCTACTCTAAATATCACAACTCCATAGAAACTCTCATACTGAATACAATGGGTGTACCTTATATTTATGCACTCATACAAAATATATAATTAGGTCATCCCTTAAACCTATTACAAATAATGCTTCCAAATAAATTGGCTTAAGAACTCTTACAAACAAACATATAAATATGTCAACAACCTAAATACAATGGGTACATGGCCTTTACAATATTACATTACAATCACAAACCAAAATTTTGACTGTCGGCTCCATGCTCTGTTCTCTACTGCCACACACTGGCTGTGCAAATTCAACTAACAGTAACTTTCACATCACTGCATATCTTCTTATGCACTCTAAGACTAAGAAATAATATAGTCTAACAACCTTAACTTCTAGGGTGCATACCATAATTCATCCATACGCATGGGTGTAGATGCTCTAAGCTACATGAACTCTGTACACTATCCAGTCTTCAACAGTTCACGTGAAGTGCGCTGACTCCAAACTGCTATATGACTTTGTTGCCATAATGAAAACATTATATATATAGTCATATACTTCAATATAGATAACTTGCCAACAATATAGAATGATATAACTTTTAATAGGCTTGATGCTCTTGACAAGGTTGTCTAAGAGGAAGGAATTGCATATGAAATTTCTACGAGTTTTAAGGTTTAGTATGAATTTTGGCATTAGGATATAAGGAAAGAGGATTAGACATTATCTTTCGGTGATCAACAAGTTAGTCAAATGGATTTGTATTTTCTTCTTCAAGTTTAGGGTACTAGTGATCATGGGAGTCAAAGGATCCTAAGAGTACAATTGTGTTGGCCTATGTTCTTCTACTACTAAAGAGACCTCAGATACTCTGAAAGGTAAAAAATCTTTTGCCTCCTTATCCCTACAATAGTAACCCTTTAAAAATGATCCTTTAGGAAAAACCTTAAGGATTGGATGGAAAACTGATGAAGAGAAAGTTAGGATTATGCGTGAGACAATAGTTGAGTAAAGGTCTATAAAACCCATTGATTATAATTTCTCCCAACCCCTTAAATGATTGTTTTATCATCAAATGCAAGGGTTTTAAACAAAATCCCCAGATAAAAAGGTTGTTTATAGATTAATTGATTATCAGTCTCCTGATATGGTTTTTATTTGGAAAAAAAAACTTTCAGTGGATGGATTGGATAATTATACTCCTTGTATATGGGCTCAGGGCTATAGGAAGGGGATGGGTGCATAGGGAAGTGTAGGAGGTGCTTCTTTGTTTTTTAATCTAAGAAAGGTTTCCCCCTTGTGGTGTATCTGTTGGTAATTTGGCTGAGGTATGTACATAGATGTTGTCATTATGGAAACATATGTTCCCTATGAAGAGCACATAAGCTAGAAAGTAAGTATGGAAGATCACAGACTAAAATTGTCTAAGTATGAAACAATGATTTTGATAGAGCACCCGATACAGTTTGTTTTGGCAACATTCAGTAGAGCATGATCAGAGTTTGCATAATTGAACATAGAATCTATGGTGTCTAAGTATACCCCATCTCAGTGTGCAAAAGATTATGGATAGTACAGACAAAGTTATGACTATTTTACCGATGATAGAGTACAGCCAACAGTGTAATTTTGAAGACAAAACTAGTAAATGAATTAAGGGATTATTTTTCTTGTCAAAATAATGACTTAATATTATAAAGAGATGACATCCTAGATGTTTACTCTTGGATAAAGATATGCAAGCTGACAAGGGAAAGATATTATGTTTGTATCTTGTATAAATAAAGATGTACTGAACATACTTGAAATGTAACATGTAATATATGTAAATTATGATAGCAGCGAAAGTTGTTGATGTGAAGTTGTAAGCAGTACCATATTGTAATCAGTAAACATTTGTATTACTTCTTTGGGTAGTGAGCTCATCTCGTAATCAGGTTTTGTATCTACAAATCCTAATAGGGTTGAGGCTTCTAACAAGGCGTATAGTCCCTTAACCAGGACTGATACACTATATGGTTGTAACAGGCTCCTAACAGGGTCAACATCCTTAACTGAATATCTTTTTATTAGTGGATCTTTGTGGGTACCATCCCCACCAGGGTTTTCCCTTGGCCAGGGTTTCCTCAAGAACATATCATGTGTTATGAGTTCTTTACATTTACTGTTATGTATGCTATTTAGTTTCTTATGCTTTGTATGCATTAAAGTAATCTATTATATCCATAAGTGGGAAAAAGTAAAAGTTTGTGAAATACTAATTCACCCCCCCTCTCAGTATTTCCTATTTCTAACAATTAGTATCAGAGCACAGTTACTCGGAGAAGAAACATTCAAGGAAAGCCTAGCAGCTTGAGTAAGATCTCTATGGATATGGATCAATTACAGAAGAATCTTGAAGAAACTCTTGAGCAAATTGATATGCTTACTAATGAAATAAACACTTTCAAAAGGAAGTATGATGATGAAAAGAATCTTATTGACAAATTGAAAGGTAAGATAGAAGATCTCAAATCTGAGAAAGAATCTGAAATTCTTGTTGAAGATTGTGAAGACTTAGAAAAAGAAAATGTGATCCTTAGACATGAATTGAAGATAGCAAATCTGAAGCTTAGCTTGAAAGATGGAAATGACAATTTGAAATCTGAGAATGAAAGTTTAAAGAATGAAAATGAAGATCTGAAATCTAAACTTGGCAAGGTAACATCTAAATTTGATAAAGTCAAACTGCAGTATGATGAACTTGAGAAATACAACAAAATTGTGAAAGGTGAATTGACTCAATCTAAACAACAACTTGAAAGGCTATATTCAAATAGTGAAAAGATTGATAAGCAAGTATCTTATCAAAAACCATTTTATGACAAAACTGGTCTTGGATTTAATATATTGAAGATAGTTAGTGAAAGCAAGAAACCAGATCTGAATGAATGTGAAAATAGTGAAGAAAAGAAGTTAAATGAGAACAAATCAGAAGATGCACCAAAGCAAGAAGAATCACTGAAGCAAGAAGATGCACCAAAGCAAGAAGAATCATCGAAGCAAGAAGATGCACCTATGCAAGAAGAACCACCGAAGCACGAAGAATCATCCAAAGGTATGCAAAGAGAATTCAAAGGTAGATGTTTTACTTATAATACTATTGGTCATATGAAGAGAGATTGTACAGGTAAACAATTCAAACTTCTAAATGGCTATTGTTATAATTATCATGGTTTTGGACATAGAGCTATTGAATGTAGAAGATCTAAAGTTATTGAGAATAATTACAGTAGAAGAATGCCTAGAAATAATAACAATGCATATCAGAGATCAACTGAAGACATGAAAAGAGGAAATGGAATGGTATGTTTCAAATGCAACAAAATTGGACATATTGCTAGAAATTGCAGGACACAAATCAATCAACAAACACCTAGATATGGAACCAATGGAATCAATTGTCAAATATGTAACAAGATTGGACACACAAAAAGATTTTGCAGAATGAACAATGGAGGTTATCATCATAACCCTAACCCTAGAAACTATGCAAGAAGGAATGAAAATGTAGGAAATAAAGAGAAAGGTTGTTGTAGCAATGAAGATGAAGTAAAATTTGTTAAAGGCACAGATCAAGGAGGTATATTCAGATTGAAGGTAATCAGGAAGGTAATGTATCTGAAGGTAAGAATGAGTCTTTACCTAACCCTTCTTTAAGCACTTAAAATATGAAAATTTATGTAGTTTATGAACTTAGAATTAGTATAGAGTTATTTTTTGAATGAGTTAAGTTTTGTGTCGTTAGATGAAGGTTTGTTATGTTATACTAATGCTATGGTTAAGTGCACAAAAAAAAATATTGTGTTTTGTAAGGTCGCAAAAAGATTTATGGTTGCGGGTTTATAGAATTATCTTTTTGACATTTTGGCGGTAAAATTATTGAATGCAATGTCAAATCGAGTAAATGCTAAGTGTTAAAAGATTGAAATCAAAGTTATTATGATGATCAAGAAATTATAAGTGATTTGGAAGTAAAGAAAGATGTTTGGAAGTGATTTGCAGAAGTTTGAAGCGCTAATCTAGTGAAAGCCCTAAGTTTATGAATTTAAGGTATTTATCTGACTACGATCTTGAATCAACTTAAGAAATTAGATATAATCATGGATGTCTCATTGATTCACAACATTAAGGATAAGAACAGACCTAGAAATAAGAAAGATCCATTTGAACCCTTAGAAAAAGATGCTAGTTTAGCTTTATCAGTCATACTAGACGGAGTTCTTCATTTAGAGAATGTTAAAGGTTATCTTGGATGCAAGTATGAAACCCTAAGGGAGTATGATTTTAATGGTGATATAAGAAATTGTACAACTCAGACATGTTAGTGAAACAAGGTTATGAACATCTAGAAAATAATGAAATCATTGAGTACTCTATGAAATATGAATTTGATGATGACGAGTGTACTAAGATCATTTTGAGTAGGATACATGATGGAAAATTTTGGTTAGAAGATAGAGTTATAGACATAACTACAGACCTAATTCATGATGTGACTGGATTATCAAAAGTTGGTGCAATCCCACTGAATGAGAAAAACATGAGAAAGATTGTGATTGAAAACATCAGTTTAGTATACAATGGCAAAGGTTTAGTCATTAGCAAGATTAAGAAAGATGATGTAAAATACTTGTGTAAGATTTTGACAAAAAAGTTCTGTGGAAGCTCCAGAGAAGATGATATGCTAGTAGGTATGGTACACATTGCTTATTTGATGTGTGTGGAGAAGAAGCCTATGGATATGTGTGAAATTATGAGAATACAGTTGTTTGAGGATTTGGAGAAGATAAAGAAAGCTAAATACACTCACTTTAGATTTTCCTCATTGGTTACTTACATGTTCTTCCACTTGTTAAGAAGATTTCATTACACTATTGAATGGAATGATGGTGAGAATACTATGGCAAGAATCAATAAAGTCTACATGAAACATCTTATTGAGAAGGTTAATGACAGTGTAAAGTTAGTATTGAAAACTTTTTAGAACATTGTGGTAAACAGATCAAGAATTCCTCCATCCCTAGTTGAGAAATAAAAAGATGATATATGTTTTATGGTTGATACTGATTTCACTTATGTTGAGGCAGTAGAACCTAGACATGAATTCATAGACCCTCTTGGCTATGAAATCTCTGAAGTTGAAATAGAAGGATATGTTAGTAGATTGTTGAAAAGTAAAGTTGATGCTCATAGCAACAGATTTGGAACATATGATGAAAACTTTGGTTTAGCAAAGTCACTTAAGGAAGAGAAACAATCAAGGAAGAGAGTAGAGTCTATGATAAAGAGAATTCTAAAAGAATCAAGTATGAGTGGGCAGGAATTTGATATTGCAAAGAAGGCTACAGAAGCAATAGGGCAAAGTGAGATATTATCAGTCCCACCTTTGGCATCAAGTGAAGAACCTATTCAAGTAAAGGTAAAGGTTGAAGAACTTGAGAAAGAACAAGGAATCAGTCAGATAGAGAAACCCTTTTCCTCAACACCAAGAAAAAGAATGAAGGCAAGTGCTTCAGGACCAGGCAAAAGATAGAAAACAATTATTCCACTAGTACCTAGAAGAGTTGCATAAATAAAAGATGATGAAGTGACAATAAAGGAGAAATCATGGAAACCAAGGATAGAAAGAGTTAATGAAGATATAATGCAGCATGGAGACTTTACCAAAATGAATAAATACTATGATTTATATGGATCCTCTGACAGATTGAATCTTGAGAATGCAATGGTTACACATATGATTTTGTCTAACAAGAAATTTGATACTATTCATGGAAAGATACCAGAAGATTTGTATAATAGACTTGTGAGAAAAAAGATGAGAGCACAAGAAGAAGATACCAAAATGAGAGAGAATGTGATTAGACAGTTCTGTGAGATAAGAGATGATGAACATCTTAAATAGATCCTCAAGCCACTTGAGACCCTATTGAGAACCAAAAGAAGAATGATACAAAGAATGGGAGGACATTATGAGCAAGTAAAGACTGAAACTGAACAGGTAGCTGTGCAAGTGCTAGCAAACTTGGTAGCAAGAAAAGATAGCAAAGATCAAGTAGTTGCAGAACCAGTAGAGAAATAAAGTTTAGAACAAGCAGAGGCAGTAATAGAGGTAGTTGAAGTTGAAGATATTCCCTCTTCTTCCATAAACATTGGCACATAATCTATGGACATTGAAGGAACTAAAGTTACCTTAGATTCAGATGATGCGGTAGTCAACAGTTTGGATAACATTGTTGACAATTTGGATTTGGGAGAGCAAGAAAGGACTATTGAAATAGAGACTACACATGCTGAAGTGCAAATGGAAACAGAGGCCCCTACACCTACTAGAACACAAGAAGACATCAGTCTTACTCCTAAGACTGGAAAGGAGAAAGGAATAGAAACATTGATTGAAGATTTGAGCAAGGAAGTTGATGATGATAATCAAATAGAGTTGATCACCTCTTTAAAAAAAATTATTGGAAAGAACAAGAAAGTTAAGAATTTGGAAGGTAGTCTGAAAGACTTGACTAAGAAGCTACAAAGTGTCATATCTACAAAAGTCTTTGATTCAGATCCACTTGAAAGAGCAAAGATGGTAATTAAATCTTTTGATGTTGAATTCACTAATTTAACTGATATTGCTAAGGTTAAGGTTTAGGCAGCTTATGAAGCTGAGATGTTGTAGAACATAAGTTAGAATATCAAGAATGACATTGATAGCCTTGAGAGACACATTAAGGACTTAAGGAAACATCTTGAGACTGGAAAGTGTTTGTACATTCAGTGTATAAAATCTAAGAATATTTTAATTGAAGAAGAAAAGAAGATAAAAGAGAAGCAAGATGAAATTGCAGCATAGACAAACTCTTTGGCCAGCCTAAACATGAAGATCAATACAGTTGAGAATAAAATCAAGAAATTATATGATGAAATAAGGACTTTGAATGATGAGAAAAATAAGAAATCTATCAGAATAAACATCTTGAGAGAGCATGTCTCAATCAAGTTGACCATAATCAAAGAGTAGCTAGATGAATGTCTTACTGCTAAGACAACATTTTAGAAATTCAATTTTGAGTCCCTCCAAGCTTGTCAGATTGCAGCATACGGATTGAGTACTTTACTCAATGTAGCAGAATCAATAAAGAAGGCATGGGAGAAAGATTTTGAGACTTGGAAGATAGATTTTGTAGATTGTATTGCAAGCCTACTGGCTTTGCAATAACACAGTAAGGTAAAAGTTTTGACACAATTTTTGTATATCCCTTTCCACCCTTTATTTTGTCATTGTTGTCAAAGGGGGAGGGATACTTAGAAAATTATCTATATATGATAAGGAAGGATACTCATAGGGGGAGTTCTATGGAGTATTATGAAGTGTAATAGATTATTGTATATATTTTGAGGAGATATAAGGATAGTATACTTATTTTACACTATGGCCATAATTTTGATACAAATTTTGAGATTTTGACTTGTACACTTAGCCAATTTTCTCATATGTTGCCACCAATGACAAAGGGGGAGATTGTTGGCAATTTGGCTGAGGTATGTACATAGATGTTGTCATTATGGAAACATGTGTTCCCTATGAAGAGCACATAAGCTGGAAAGTAAGTATGGAAGATCGCAGACTAAAATTGTCTAAGTATGAAACAGTGATTTTAACAAAGCACCCGATACAGTTTGTTTTGGTGACATTCACTAGAGCATGATCAAAGTTTTCACAGTTGAACATAGACTCTATGGTGTCTAAGGATACCCCATCTCAATGTGAAAAAGAGTACAGACAATATGGACAAAGTTATGACTATTTTACCAATGATAGAGTACAGTTGACAATGCAGTTTTGAAGACAAAACTAGTAAATGAATTAAGGGATTATTTTGCTTGTCAAAATAATGACTTAATATTATAAACAGATGACATCCTAGATGTTTACTCTTGGATAAAGATATGCAAGCCAACAGGAGAAAGATGTTATGTTTGTATCTTGTATAAATAAAGATGTGCCTAACATACTTGAAATGTGACATGTAATATATGTAAATTATGATAGCAGAAAAAGTTGTTGATGTGAAGTTGTAAGCAATACCATATTGTAATCAAAAAACATTTGTATTACTTATTTGCATAGTGAGCTCATTTGGTAATTAGGTTTTGTATCTACAACTCCTAACAGGGTTAAGGCTTCTAACAAGGCATATAGTCCCTTAACTAGGACTGATACACTATATGATTGTAACAGGCTCCTAACAGGGTCAACATCCTTAACCGGATATCTTTTGATTAGTGGATCTTTGTGGGTACCATCCCCACTGGGGTTTTCCCTTGGCTAAGGTTTCCTTGAGAACATATCATGTGTTATGAGTTCTTTACATTTACTATTATGTATGCTATTTAGTTTCTTATGCTTTGTCTGCATTAAAATAATCTATTATATCCATAAGTGGGAAAAAGTAAAAGTTTGTGAAATAATAATTCACCCCTCCCTCTCAATATTTCCTATTTTTAATAGTATTTATATTTGGTCTTCTATTTATATGGTTTCTTCTAGCTTTTAGATTGGATAAATATACCTTTTCTCTAATATTTATTCTCCTACAGATCTCTTGGCTAAGTCATATATTTGGGTTTAGATAAAATTTTCTCTGTCCCTAGATCCATTTCTCCCTTGGATTATGGCTTGTGATTTTAATGTGATTAATTTTTTTGGGTGAAAAATAATGTGTGATAGCCTAGATAGATCCTTCTTCAATATTTCTTAAATATAATATTGGTTCCTTGAGTTGCATTCTTGTGAAGCTAGTTAACTATGTCTTTACCTAGAATAATAACATAATTTGTATCGAGGCTATTTCAGAAAGGCTTGATAGATTTCTAGTCTCCTACTACTAGTTGTATGAAAGGTGGTCCATTAGTTCACAAATTATTGATTGGAGGGGCTCTGATAATTGTCTGATTATGTTTTCTACCACTTAAAACAAAGTTTCCAAGAACCTTTCCTTCCAATTTCATTTTAGGTTACCCAGAGATCAATCTTTACCAAATCTTATGATGGATTGGTGCTATGAAGAGTTACCACACCATGATACTATCATTTATACATTTTGAAAGAGGTTTCAACATGTGACATATATTCTTAACAGGTGGAATAAATAATATTATGAAAACCTACATGCTCAAAAGATGGCTACTCAATCTAAGTTGGATAATGTCACTCAGAACATTCAAAACTAGGAGATGACTTCTGATGTGAGTATAGATGAGTCCTTGGATCTTAAGGATTTCAAATAATGGTATTTGTGGGAGGATATTTTATTGAGGCAAAAGTTTCTTCTTGATTGGATTAAGGAAGGTGATATAAATACAACATTTTCTATAGTTTGGTGAAGGATATAAGGTACATATGAATTCTATTTCCTCTCTTGTTTCTTTAGAAGTGACTTAACTCTCTTATAGTGAAGAAATAATTAGGGAAGTGGTTAGTTCTTTTTTAAATTTGTTCACAAGAGAAGACCACATAGATATGACTAAGGAGAAGGCTATCCTGGACTTTATCCACCACTTAGTTTCTACTAGATGAATGAGGCTATATTGTTCCCCATCCTATTAAAAAAATTAGACAAACTAGTTTTTATTATGAAAAAGGTAAGGCTCCTAGTCTAGATGGGTTTTTGATTGATTTCTTTTAGGAATTTTGGGATATTATAAAATTTGATCTTCTTGAAGTGGTTCACGAATCTCATAGGAACAAATAGATGTTCAAGTTTATGAATTCTTCCTTTTTGGCTCTCATACTAAATTGATTATTGAAAGACTTAAATGAATTCTTGGTGATCTCATATTTTTCAAACAAGGTGGTTCTTTTTAGGAAGATAATTTTGGATGGTGTTGTGATACAAATGGAGGCTATTCACTCTATGGCCACCTCTCGCGAGAAAGATTATGTATATTAAACTTGACAAGGCTAAAGCATATGATCATGTGATCTATGATTTTTGCAAAAAATTCTCTTGGCTTTTGTCTTTGGGGAGTAGTGGGTGGATTGGATTCTCAGTTCTATGACTTCTATTCTCATTAATTGAGAACCTTCTGAATTGTTTAATGATTCTCAAGGGTGCCGATAAAAGGACCCTTTATCTCCTTATTTATTCATTATCATGGAAGAGGGCCCTAGAAGATTTTTGAAATCTAAGGTTCTCTAGGGTCTTATCTAAGGTTGCAAATGGTCCAATAATCTTTCCTTATATTCCCATCTTTAGTTTGTGATTGACACTAGTTTAATGGGAATGACCTGAATTAATGAAGAAGTCAAGTTTAGGAGATCCTTAGAAATATATTTAAAATATTTACGTTAGGAAATTAATTAAGATAAATCTTATATATATTTCATTAATACTCCATGACTTATTTCATAATAGGATTGATGGGATCCTTGGATTTCATATTGGTTCTCTTCCTTTGGTGTACCTTAGAATTCCTTTGGATTTTGGATCTCAATGAAATGATTATTGGCAAGAGATTTTGGATATATTTTGGAGTAAAGTTAGTTATTCAACTTACAGGTGGCTATCCTATATAGGGAGAGAGATTCTCTTAAATATTGTGGTGTAGTCCTTCCCTATTTACATGTTTTTTTATTGAATTTTCCCCTTCCTCCTTAGTGAAATAATTTTTTCTCTATCTCATCAATTACTTTGGTCTGGTAGGCTTCTCTCCCCTAGCTCAATTTTGGAAAATTAAGACTACTTATAGGCCAATGCATGTTGGCGGCCTTGGGCCTAGGTCTATCTCTCTAGTCATCAAGGCCTTGGTGCCCAATTTTTACTGGTGGTGGTGTAACAATTAGGATTTTGATTGGGGCAAGATTATTATTCAAAATTATTTTCCAAGTGTTGATAAAAATGATGTGTCATTCCTTTCTTTGTTAGGAATGGGATCTTGCATCTTGACACTCTTAAAAAGATATCATTTTATTAAGGATGGACTCTTCCATATTTGTAATGGAGGCTCTGATACTCTATTTTGGTAGGACTCTTGGGATGGCCATCCTCACATTCTTTCTAGTTATCCTCAACTTCAACCCCTTTTCTATATTTTTTTTATGTTCTCTAGATTAAGGTACAACATTTTAAAACTCTCAGGTGCACTGGACAGATGGAGGTGACTTGAAAAAGGATTGCCATGAGTGGGTCTTGTGTGGTTCCACTAAGGACTATTTCTATTTTCGTTAAGGTCTTGGAGGGTAGATTGAGTATCTCCATTTAAAAGAGAGACACTTTGGCCTATGGCCCTAGATGAAAAGGAAAATTTATTGTTTCCAAAGGTTATGCTATGCTTCAAAGAAAATTCCATGGGTAGGGTGAGGTAACATGGTGGAAGAAGATTTGTAACAATTTTTCTTCTACCAAATGCAATTTTTTGTTACAGTTTGTTGCTTAAAGGAGATGCCTTACTTGGGACAATACTTGCAAGATAGGTTTCCAAGGGCCCTATATTTGTCTTCTCATTTTTCACAATGAGGAATGTATCTCCCATTTTCTCTTTCTTTTCCCCTTTTCTAGAGAGATCTATAATAGGTGGTGGGAGGCTTGGAAACATGGTTGTATTCATCATACCTCCTTGATATAATCTTGGGAGAGTTTGGGTAGGCCTCCAACGAAGACATATTTTCTTTATTTGGCATGGGCCATTGTGTTTATTTTAATTTAATGGAACCTTTGGATGGAGATAAACCATAGGATTTGTTGTGGCTCAAACTAGGAAGGTTTTCATTTGTGGTATATGAATCTATTTTTGCTAAGATTAATATGTCTAAAAAATATTGATCCTAGCGATTATGCTATTATGATAAATTTAAACTTGGGGGATAGTAGAAGGGGCTATAGTGTTGTAAAGGGACCCCATCATGATAAATAGATGGTGTCTAAGGATGAGAGATGGATGCCTACCCAACCAAGTGTCCTAAATATTAACACATAAGGTTCTTCTCATAGAAACCCAAAACTTGATGGTATTGGTGGTATAGTTAGAGGTTATGAAAGTGGGCCTATTTGTTTTATTCTATGTATACAAAGGATAAAACTCTAATAATTTAATGGAATCTTTAGATATTAACATTGTTGTTGAGAGAGGATGTGTATTAGGATGGAGGAGGATTATTGATGATTCTGAATCTCATATTATTGTAGATATTTTGAATAAATATGGTTTAGATTATGCTAATTTGAAATTGTCCCTAGTGGTTAGATAATTTCAAAGTCTTTTGTAACTCCTAAAGAGAATTAATGGTTTTCATTTGTAATGCCCAAAAATTTGGGCGAAATCCCAACCAACAATTTTTTTTTTAAAGGGATAATAGTGCCAAGTTATGTTGCAGGTTAACAGGTGTCAAAGACAATAGTTTGTAAAGAGTCTGAAGGACCAATTCTTTACAACATTGGTTCCCAAGGGTTACTAGCTGATTAAGTTTTAACAAGGGATTCTATCTAGGTGGAGAAGTTGTAGAAAAAGTTTGTTTATGGAGGAACAAATATAAATTTAACTATATAGATGTTGAATGAGTGAGTCTATAGGCAACATTATGCTACGTTGAGTCATAGGGTTCAATTAATAGAATGTCGTGATACTAAACCATATGAATATATAATTATCAAATAATGGCTTGTCCAATCCCTTGTATACGAAATTTATTTACAATCTAATGTATTAATTTGAAAAGAATAATCCCATTTTGTTCATCCATAGGAAGCATAACACTACCCCATTATAACATTAAATGTCCACATAATGTATATTCATATTCTTTTGTTACAATGTTAATTTTATTAATAATTATTGCATTAGTACCATAAAATATCATTGTTACAAATAACACATAATAAAGTATTAGGTGGTACTAATTATATTAGTTACCATTTAATGCATTTATTAGTGCATAGAAATATTTAATTAAAAACCTAAAATTAGTGATTACCCTATAATCACAAATAAATAATTTGCTAAATTATAATTGTGTTGATTAACCCAATTATTAAATAATATTCAATAATTAATATTAAATATAAATTATTAAAAATTATACAATAACTAATGTTAAAAAAATTAACAAAGCATTTAATAAGGATTATTTATTCCAATTGATAGAATTTCTATTATTTATTTATCATGACATTAATTACAAAATAAAATAATAAAACAACTCACTAAATTCCCTAAGCTGTCTTATTAACTACTAACCTACTCATTAAACCTAAACACCCTACTTACTCAAAACATCACATCCTAAAGTGGGTACAAATCTAGGAGGAGAATGGAGCGAGGACAAGACCTAAGGGTCCCAAAACACATGATGTAAATTTTTGCAAGTTTCAAGGGCAGCAAAAGGGAAGTTTATTAATTTAAGCTCATGCAAGTCAACAAGGGGTAGACTACTCATTCCAACATGCAGTACAAGTGAGGAATTATGTATGGCAAGGAGGAAGGCTATTTAATTACTAAGACATGATGCCAGCAATGTTACTTTAATATTGCATCCACTTGATTTCCATATCCTACCCAAGATTCAAGGAGGGAAGTGTTTAATTAAATTTTTTTTAAAATTTAAATAAAGTAATATAAGGATGGGTAGATTGGAGGGGGGTCCCACTAGCTTACATAGGGTAAAGAAGACTTTATGACATTTTTTAGAAAACTTTATATTAATAGGAATTAGTGTCTAATAGTTAGGTTAGGCTAGGAGTTTAGACTAAAGTTAATACTAATCAAGAACATAATGTAATGAAGCAGAATATTCTCTATGGTATGGGAATAATGTTATTTCCATACAAATTCCAGAGAGTAATTTTCTCTAGAAAACTAGAAAATGTCATTGTAAGAAACTACGGTTTCTCCTTCCTTTCTTTGCTTGCTTATTATTTCTTTGATCCATTTAAATGCATAGATTACTAGTGACTAAACTAAGGAGATTTGTAGGTTGAATATATTAGTTGTAATAGAAATTCCACATAGTAATCCAATATTTCACTTGTTCATTGATATATACTACAATTTGAAGAGATTTAGAGGTGGTAATGTTGTTCTCATCTCAAGTAGTTTCTATTGAGTTTGAAGATTGTCTAAGGTAGGATAGAATATAATGAACATAAACAAATTCAATCAATACATTAAGAGATTCCCAATATTCATTTCAATGAAATTTCTTCCTTGAACAATACATTACTTCTTCTTTATCAACTTGCATAAACATTTAACGTGAGAGATTTACACCTCCATTTCAATTAAGTAGAATGCATCAACATGATAGCAAGGAATCCTTATTTACATTTCAAGAGTAACATAACTTTCTAGAATACATTTGCACATTCAAATTTACATATAGAGGCCTCTTTGAGGACTTTTAAAGAACAATAAAATACAAGATTTAGGCTTCTTCTTTCAATGATAGGATTACAAAATTTCACATGCACACTCCTCAACTTTGGGAGCTATTTTTCAACATCTTGGACAACACTTTAACCTCCAAGCTTTGCACCTACATTGAACTTCCAAAAATCTACAAGAAACAAGGAAAAAAAGGAAGGCCATGGGATGCTCACCTCCCATCCTAGGCCTCTCATGAGGCCACCCCTGAGCTTGGGGAAATCACATTAAATGGGATACATTCTCAAACACAAAACACTCACAAGAAAACATACAATTAACCCAAATTCCCTCAAGAGTGAAACTAAGAAATTCCAAGAACTCCTTTTGTGGGGTGTGGGTGGACAACCCATGGAGACAACCATTGCATGAAAACAAGGCCACACATGGACCCAAATAAACACAATATCAAAAAAAGGCTCACATGGCCAAATTTTCCCTCCTTATACCCCCAATGCCTCATGGGCTAAAATGCAAGGTTACTTGAGGAAAACACTCAACCCAAGTTTCATCTTTCCCCACACATGGAGGAGACTCTATACATGGAGTTTCCTCCATTTCCCACACCCCCTCTTGGTTGCTCTTCCCTCCCATGGGTGAGTGAACCAAGAGCATACAACCCAAATCCAATGACAAAATAAAACACAAAGATGCTTGCTCTCACCATGACCAACCATGGGGAGCCAAAGGAGAAACATAAACTCATACATTCTCTACAACAAGAGTGAGAGCAAAATTCCAACCTCAAGTCCAAATGCAAATGAAGGTGAGTTGAGCCCTTTTCCCAATTGCAAGCTTTATTCCTCCTCTAACTTTGGTGATCTCTAAGGATAGAGAGTGGGTGAACAACCCCAATGTTCTCCTAAATTATACTAAAAGGACCTCTAACCCAACTCCCAAAATCCTAGGGAAAGGCAAGCCCTCTCATTGGTTGACAAAACCCCAAACCTTACACACCCCTCTCCTCATAAAGGTGGTCCTTCGAGGTGGGTGACCTAGGACTTCTCCAAACAAGGAAGATGGTCATGAAAATACTTTTTGGGCCATATGACAAGATGCAATTTTCGCTCAAGATTAAATATGCACTTTTGGAGGGGTCAAAAAGTCAATCTTGGGCTTCTCCCATGTTGAAAATACCCCTAACCCATAGGTACATGGAATGGGTTAGCTAAAAATGCATAAAACAACTCCTTAAGGCCACTTTTAACCCTCTAAAACTCATGATTAAGAGTATGCACGAAAATGGAAGATGGGGACTTCATTATGGGGTCCTATGACAAGTGGGTGTGCTTAGGATTTCCCCCAAAAGGCTTCTAGAATGTGCTCTCACTCAACCACATGGCATACCTTGCTAACATTAAACACAAGTGTCAAGTGACACTCACAAAATCAACTTTACACACAAGGTATGTTTAAATTGTCACAACGCATAACACTTGCTAAACACACATATCCAAACCACTGTTACGAATAAAATACTTTACAACAAGGCCTCGGGTCTCTTCATAGATGGGGCCTTGGCTTAACCGATTGCACATATAGTCAATGTGATTTCCCCAAATATAATTTGATGGTCCTTCCACCTGCAAAACCTTAATGCAACATCATTAATTCAAGGAAGAAACCAATATAATTAAATATACAAAATACATCATCCCTACAATAATCCCAATCCAACTGCATATGATCATATAGGGTACAATAATCAAATGAATACACTTTCAATTGCATAATTCAATTGCATCTCTAATGCATACTAATCTCATAATTCAATTGAAATCATGATCATCAATAATCTAAGATCATCATAAGGTAGTCATCAATTACTCATAACATCAATGCAGTGAAGATTTCTAACGTGATATTCATTTGCAACATAGAATTCAATTGCATTCTTACAATCACTTTCTCATAATTCATAATTCAATGCATACGTCTAATCACTTTCATATAGTGCATAATTCAAATGCATATAATTTTATACACACAAGTTATAATTTCTACCATGTAATCAAAGTCACATAAAGTATAGTGCCCTCATATAGATCATAGTCCAAATCCAGGCTTGCAAACATATAGAATACATTCATTATTTCAATTCAATTCAATCTACATAATTCGATTGCATAACTCCATCGTACTCCTAATCCCAAAGATTCTCAATTTTCCTTAGCATAATATTTAAGATAAATCAATGGTTCAACATTGGTAAGGGGTAACCATAATAGTCAGGTTCTATAAAATTCTTATCACAAGTATGATTAAATTTCCTAATCTAGGAAAACAAAATGTAGAATAATCCTATTAGTCTAGGATCTAACAAATCCTTGTTCAGGGTTCTAATAATATCACCAAAACATCACTATGGTATAACCATATAATACATCATCAAAACATTACTCATCCTCCTCATAGGAGTTACTAGAATCATCACATCAACTATTAATTTAATCCTAGATAAACTTATGACTTAACACAACTAAATTGGCATTTACATCTCAACTTCTTGAATCTAATCCTTACAACAAAAGTACTCAATGGAACCTTAATAGTCTAGCTAGATCTATGATCTGCAGGGTAACATACTGCATCCAATATTCACTTACACAATTAATAGCCTAGAGATATCACCTCTATCATTGTGACACTTAGTTGATAGGTACTAATATGAAGGTACAATATATAGGTCTATCCCGAGGTACAATTCCATTAGGGATTTACCGATCATCCAGATACTACAAAACCCCTTAATCCTCTGACATTGAACTGTCAAGGAGAAGGTGGAAATGGGGTGGGCCTTACATCGTTCATATCATTCATTCATATAGTTCGTAAAGGAGATAAGAAATAACAATCGGTCAATATACAAAACCTTTACACTAAGAAGAACATAAGGCAGATCTCTAAGTTAACTGAACACAACTTTAACCAGGCACTCTTACCGAGCTAGATGATTATCGAGTACCAAAAACAATAGTCACTGATAATTCATATGAATCAAGCACTAGTTAATTATCAATAAATGAATGTAGTGTACATTGAGAGAAACAGGAAATAACTAAGTAGTTTGGAATGATACAAACTAGAAGGAAAATAGGTTACACCGATTAACAAAATGGTTTATGAAGATCAAGATAAAATTTAATATGGATGTAATCATTAAATTGTTGATGATTCCTATGTATTGTTGATCTAGGTTATTCATTTCTACTGTAGATCTTAGGTTTTCTAAGATAGAGGTTAAACCCTAATTAGATCAAGATTAGTTTGATATAAATTTATTAGGATGTCATTTTGACAAGTAACACACACATAGTAGCGACCGTAGTGGAAGACATATGAAGATCAAATAGGGTTTTTTATTGACAAAGCATTGAAGTAATATTTAGTTTTATTAGAAACAAAAGGCTATCAAGTAGTATTCATTGGGGAGATCAATCACATTAAGGTGATAACAGATAAGTACTTTATAGATTTTAATCAGGAAAGTTTTGAGTTTCTATTTACAAATCAATCCTACTATTACTTTTTAACCATTCTAAAAGAATTTAAATCTCTTAACATAGTGAACTTAATAGTTCTATTGTTAATCTCTTAACTGATTACACACTTGATTGAGTTGCTAAAATCCTATAACCATGTAGATATAGATGATCTCATTGTTAATCCTAATAGGGTAAGACCACAAGAAGTGATCGCAATATTTATAGCCTTAATCAGAACCTTTGTTACTATAGTAGCGAAGCTTTGTGTGTGTCATCCCCACTACAATTTTTACCTTCTAATAAGGGTTTTTGCGATAACAAAATACTTGAGTTATGTGTATTAAGTTTCATGAATGGTTTATTGGTTAGATTAGATCCATTTACATTTTAGTAATGTTTTGGATATATACAACATGCAATGGATTCATTCATTTAATGATATTAATGTCTTACAAAGATTCAATTTGAAAAGTGTTTAGGGAACTAATTCAGCCCTCCCCTCTCAGTACACATCTTTCAATTATCCCAACAATTGGCATTAGAACTAGTTCTCTTGTTTAGGAAGTTTTACCACTGAAGATAAATATATTAAGCATGGAAAGGTATAGGCTTGGAAAGACTACTAAGAATAAAAAATTGTAGATGTAGATCTACATTAAACAATTCAAGGAAGCCAAAGAAGAACTAAGAAAGTTACTGATCAAAAGGAAGGATATGGAATTTTGGTATAGTGAGATTTATTATCATGAAGAAGAGATGGATTATCCATTTGAGGCATTTAGGTCTAGATTTGGTAGCATATTCAATGCATCTGAAAGAACCATATTTGATCTATCTAAAAATAATCAACATCTTAATGAACAAGTAATAGCATTGCAAATCGGTCAAGAGTCACAAATGATTAGAATGATTGATGTGATGAACAATGCAAGACAAGATGGACAATAAATAAATTTAGCCATTGAATATAGGAGGCAAATGACTGAAAAACTAAAAGAAAAGGAATCTGAGATAATGAGACTCACCGAGCATCACTTTGAAATATCCAATCATATGGTTGTCACGAGTCGAGAAGTTAACTGAGTAAACAATGAACTTACTAAGAAATTGGAAGATATCTGTGAATTAAGAGAAGAAAATGAAAGATTGATGAGTGAAGTAAAGATTCAAAAACAACATAATGATATGATCAACAAAGCTGAAGAAAGTACAAAAAGGATGGATGAGTTCCAAATCATTCTGAAAAGACTTGATAGCACTACTAGTTTAGGTTATACTGAGGATGAAGAATCATGAAGACAAGATGAATAGAGGTGTGCCTATGCTAATCCAAGGACAAAGAAACTCTCATGTTATCATTTTGGGAAGCCAGGGCACACAACAAATGTTTTTAGAAGTAAAGAAAAAGCTATTCCTAAATACACTCCTAAATTTAATGGTTATTGTTACAATTATGGTAAGTATGGGCATCAAGCATATGAGTTCATATCAAAGATGAAAAATTTACCTAAAAAAACTACATGGAAAAGTATTGCGCATTAGCAACATGCATGGATGCATATTGCAGGAATGTAGGACAATGATGAAGCAAGTCTGGACACTGAAAGAATAGAATAAGACATATTAACCGAGAAGGAAAGGTAATGCATATACTTGGGATTAAAATAGTTGGGTTGATTCCACAGCATGTGGTAGATATGGATATATTGAAACTAATTGCATTAGAAAGAACTCAAGAGGGAGATCTTAAAATTGGAAAAATTCTGGAATAGCATGCTTGCACTATCACATGGTAAGTCACTTGAGTAAAGATTATCAAGACCGAGCACCAAAGATAAATACAAATACAAATGGTAACACAATTGAAGAAATCACGAGGATAATAAATCAAATGTGGAGGAAATCAATAAATGATAATGTTGGATCAAGCACTACAGTAGATGACACCTCATCCTCTAGGTTAGGTTATATCACAACCTCCACCTAAGCAATTCAGGTATGTATAGAATTGAGTTTCAATCTATTATATCTTACAATAGTTCCTTATATCTATTGAATCGACACCAAATTAATATGAAATAAGATGCACTAGGGTATTGTATGTTTTGAGCTTAACATATGTATAGTTGGTAAAAGAATGACCAAGTAAAAGATTGTTAGTTGGTGAAAATGGAAAGGTTAACTGAGTTAAAGTATCAACCGAGTAATATATAGTGTTAACCAAGAAGAAGTTTTAAAAGTGATAACCGATCATCACTATATTTACCTAGTTGAGATGTGTAAAGTATTTAATGCAAAAATTTGAGTGAGAAAAGAAAATTTTGGTATAAATACACCGCGATTAAAGTCATTTCAACACACAATGATTACAAGAAAAACTAGAGTGATTTTAGAGAATTTGAGAAAGATTTTCCTGAGAATTCAATAGAGATTTGAGCAGATTTAGAGAAGTTTGTCACTATTTTAAGTAAGTTCCTAATCTAATGAGTTAATTCTCTAAAGATTTCACGTAGCCCTAACTTTGAAGAATGACAGAATCCTCATCCAAGACTGTGAAATCCAAGTTCGAGAGTGACAAGGTCACATTGATCAAATCCACAACTTATAAGGAACCTAAATATAAGTTGCATCCCAAGATTACTTCTCAAATTGATCAAACATGTGTGCTTCCTAGCATACTTCCTAGGGTTTTATTGGTTTAGGACATACGTACTTATATCCACTGTAAAATTAGTCAAATCAAAGATTTTGAACTTTAATAAACTTACGAGGAGATGAGTGAGAAATGAAATCTCAAGGATGAACACAAACATCTGGAAGTCAAGGGATCTATAAATGCCCTAAATTTTCCAAAAGAATTAAAATCTAAATGGATTAGGGTTGTTCTTATCCATGGACATGATATAAAAATGTGGCTCAATGAACTGGTCAAATTATCTAAGGATATCATTCATGTGGTCACCAGTTACCCCACTAGTGGCAAGGATAAGGATATAACGAATGCACCAAGGGTGGAAACCAAGAAGGTTACATGAAAAGAATAGGATGACATAGGAATGATCTAGTTAACATAATCACTAATCTAGAAACAAGGTTTGGAGCCTACGTCATTGGCGACAAGATTTTTTAATCTAGTAGGACCCATAGCATAATGTGTGGAGCATTAGATATAGCATACCAGATTGTCAAGAAAGGTCTACAATTAGACCTAGTTAAGCTACTACTAAAAAAAATAGAAGAAAACATGAGAACCCTAATACAATTCAAGTAGAAAGGATAAATACATGTAACTGTGGCTCATTAATGGTTTGTATATTTTTCTACCTACAAAACTACTTCCCATCTGTTGGTAATTTTGATTGGGATGTCAACCAATGAGTGATCATACAAATAAGTTAATTTATTCAAATTTTAGGTCATCATTTTGTAACTATCATGGATAATTACTTTGGACAATTCAAGGATATAATGTAAAAAGGAGGCAGGATTCTAGGTCAGTTAGTTGAGAAATTTAAAGATGATATTTATTTTCTAGTGGAGACTGACACCACCTTAATTAAGGTAGTTGAGAAAAGAACTTCTTGGATAGCACCAATGGGCTATGAACTAGATATTGACTAAGCCTCTAATTCAATTAAGGCACTATTGGTCAAGCCCAAAGATTAAAAAAGAAAGCTACTAGGTTTGGATCCTATGAAGAAGAAAAGTTAAGGATAAGGATGGATATAGTCAAACTAAAGGTCATTAGGAAATCTAATAAGATGATGGAAATATTGGTGAAACAATTTGGAGAATATGATAAAGAATAAGAAGAGGAAGTAAAAGATAAGTTAGTTGATGAACCAACCAAGGAACAACTTCTAATATGGAACACTGATAAAGAGGAGGAAATTGAGTCAGATAAGGAAATTCAAGTTGTACTAGTAAAGGCCATAGGGAAGAGGAAACAAGTGTAAAAAATTGCATGAGCAAGGAGAAGATCCTCATCAGTTGCTTCACCAACCCTAAAGAAAGGAATTGCAAAAATCACAAGGCCTACTCCAACAAAGGCTTATCAGAAGAAGAAAAGAGGTGCACAAGTTACCACCGAGCAACAAAAGAAAAGGAGAATAATAATAAGAGATAAATATTATGTAGACTCTAAAGAAGAAGATGATCAAAGGAAGTTTAAAATTCTTGTAAATAAGATTCAATTTGTAGATGAATTAGTTGAAAGAATAAGGGAAATGGGTAGACTAGGTCACCCTAAGATGAGCTGGTATGCATATATGTCAATTGAGAATTAGGAGAAAGTATAAAAATATATCATTTATATGATGATTAAGTTTAAGAGACTACCAATAATTTTTTTCAAATATATCCCTAAGGGACTACACAATAAGGTATCAACAAGATGGACATATGCATTGCATATGGAAAAGAAAATGAGGGAACATTTTATAATTTTGGCAATTCCTAGTCTTATTGTAACTGAGATTGACGAGTTCATGAAATAATATTCCAATCAATTTTTGGTAAAAGGTAGAGCACTCAACATTTTTTCAGGGAAACTTGAGGTAGTTGATGAGAATAGCAGGATTCTATGGGATAAAATTTTGGAATCAAGGGTGGAAGTTGATCAACTTGTGTTGCCTTTAATAGGTCTAAGAAGAAAGTCAAAAGAAAAAGGAAAGGATTCCACTTGGATGATGATGACATAGCCACCTAGGATCCAATTCATATATCTGACACTAAGACATAAGATGACACTTATGTCATGAATTTCTATTCAGTAGGATATACTGAAGAGGATACACAAGATACTTCTGAGAAACTAATAACAACCAAGACAGATGAAGTCACGAAAGAAGACATTACATATGGAGATCTTGATGATGATGCAAAGGAATATGAATACATAACCATAGCTGTAGATAACACTAAAGAAGATCAACTAACTAAGGAAGTAGTGGTAGATATACTGGGTAATTTTAGGATACTCATTCAAGCAATTGACATTGCTACACAAGGGAAACCCTAGGGATCAACACCTAAGCAGAAAAATGACATAACTGAGGGACCGGGTTCAAAAGAACAAAAAAGAGGTAGAAAGGAAAGAGCCTGAAACTAAAACTAATGTAGATACATATACAAAAAACACCAAGAAAGAAGCCCAAGGACATGAAACTGAGACACAAGTGAAAGGCTTGGATAAGGAAGAGAGTGTGTCTACCAAGAAAGAAAATTCAAATTCAGAGACCAAATCTCTAGTACCATATACGAGACCACCCAAATAAGAGAAGAATAAAATTAAAAACATGGTAAGGGTCTAGTCGCATTAGATGAAATCATATAAATTCCCACATGTGACCTGAGGACTTTAGACTCTGAAACTTTAAGAAGGTATGGAGAATTGTGTACAAGGAAGGTTGCACAAGAAAAAATAAGACAAGAAAGTAAACATAGAAAGGTCTTAGAAGATGTTAGAGAGATTTTGATGCAAGTAGTCCCTAATATAAATTTTGATGAGGAAAATCTCAACATTGATCAACTTACTACTCCAATGGGCCACATAAATGCTCTAGACATAGATGTAGAGAAGAGAATAGAGGAGGGAGAAGAGGCCAAAATACATATCAAATTAGCAGAATGGATCAACCAGGAAGTGGCAATAAATAAAGTAAAGCTATCTAAGGTAATAACTAAGCTTGACACTGTTATTCATTAGGTTATTAAAATTTTGCACAAGCTATGCACTATAGACCACTTCACTACCAAGCTTAGTGAAAAGATAAATAAGCTAGATGTAGATATAAAGAGTAGTAAGAAAATATTTTAACTAATCCAAATCCATTTTATGAGCACTATGCAAACATTCAAGAAATCCAACAGTTAAGATTAGAATTGAGAATATAAGAAGATAAGATCAGAGATCAAGTAATTGATCTACATGAAGAGTTAATTCCATACCTCAAGGTGATACAATGATATGTGAATAAGGAAAAAGACTTAGTTTCCACCCCTGAGATATAAATATTGGAAAATATTTTTGATATGCATGCACAACTCAGATTAGAGCACATTTCTCTTGAGAATATTAAAGAGGAATGGGAAAACCTCTTGGCTATATTGAATAAAACCCATCAAAATATTTTTGACAAGTTGTGAGTAAATTTTTGGCATTAATTTAAAAAAAGGGGTAAAATATATGTATATATTATTGTATGTACTTCACACCGAGAGCATATAAAAAGTGGGAGTTTACATAGATTTCAAATAGATTCATATTTTTTATTAAGTTAAACTTTTTGAAGTTAGTACACATACATATATTTTTTGATACTAATTCCAAAGGGGGAGAATGTTACTCCTAGAGAGCATTAATAGTTTTAATTAGTATCATTCGGTCATATAGTCGGTAAAGGAGACAAGACATGAAAATCAGTCAATACATAAAGCATCATACAAGGCATATCTCTAATTTAATTGAACATAGCTTTGACCGAGAACTCTTACCTAGCTAGATGATTTTCGAGTACTGAGCATAGTAGTCACCAAGCATTCATCTAAACCAACCACCAGTTAATTATTGAGTGATGAATACAGTGTACACTAAGTGAAATAGGAAATAACATAGAAGTTTCAAAATGCACAAACTACAAAGCAAATGATTTACACTGATTAAGAAAATGGTTTACCAAGATCGAGACAAAATTTAATATGGATGTAGTCACTAAATTGTTGATGATTCCTATGTATTGTTGATCTAGGTTATTCATTTTTGTTGTAGATCTTAAGTTTTCTAAGATAGAGGTTAAATCCTAATTAGGTCAATTGAGATCAGTTTGATATAATTTGTGAGGATGTCATTTTGATAAGTAACACACATGTAGTAGCTGCCATAGTGGAAGACATTTGAAGGTCAGACAGGGTTTTTGATTGTGAAAGCATTGCAAGACTATTCAGTTTTATTAGAAATAGAAGACTACCAAGCAATATTCATTAAGGAGATCAATCACATTAAGGTAATAACAGATAAGTACTTTACAAATCTAAATCAGGCAAGTTTCGAGTAGCTATTTACAGATCAATCCTATTCTTACTATTTAACCATTGTAGCAGACTTTAAATATCTTAACAGAGTGAACTTAACATCTATTATAAATCTCTTAACTAAGTACACACTTGATTATATTGCTAAAATCCTATAACCAAGTAGATCTAGTTGATCTCATTTTTGTTCCCAATAGGGTAAGTGATGAATGGTGCTCCCCTTAATACCACAAACACATAACAGAAATAGAGAAACAACAACAATATGCAAGAACAGAAAATTGGCTTCTTATTATCTCCACAAATGTGGAATTACAAACTTGCAGAATTACAATTTGCAAAGCCACATGCGCATTCCCTTACAATATTCTGTAGGACAAAGCCTCGAACTATTACCCAGATCTACTACCCCAGAACTATTCTGAACTGCCTAAGACAATAATACAGCCTTCCTTATATAGGCAATTATCCACCGCCTGGGAAGGTTCCAGAATTTTAGCCAATAAGGCCGACCAAACTTAGAATTATTTTATTTTACATTTTATTACATCATAGTCGGCTCAAGATAACCTTTGAAACCCGAACAGAAATTTTGAAGAAAATTATTTTTCGCCATTTCAGGTGGCCCAACTTCCGAAGACCATAAGTCATCACCAGTTGACCCGCTCGGCTATTATAACCCCATTTTGGAAATGCCACGAAGTGCTTTATAGGCTTGACCCATGCAAGCGCCCGTCACCCAAATTTTTGACCTCATACGGGGCCTCTAAAGCCTTCAAAACTGAGTTCAAAGTTTCTGTACCCTGCTGCCAATACCAAAAATCTTCAATATCTTCCAATATACACTTGATCTAGCAATGAAACTTTACTGGCAGACTTATATGACCAAAATGAACCTCTAAGAAAGAAATCAGATCATTCTGAGCACATACGAAAATTACCAAAAATAGTAACTTTCCATAAATAGCAGCTCTGCACAAAATAACCCTTATTGAATATAAAAATAGAAATATTTTTTTTTGGGTGATGCAAGATTGCTCTTACACCCAGGATGCTCCTGCATCAGACACCTGGGGTAATTTGAGAAGTGACCCTGTCACGACTCAGGTGTGCACAGGAAAACCAAGACGGTTAACCTCCTCCTTTGTTAGCCATGATGAATCTTCAACAGATCGTCCTTTGCACTTGACCAGATATTCTTCATATGCCCTGTTCCTTGTGCTTCTGCCAACATGACTATCCAGTATATCTTCAATCTCCTTAGTGTCTAAACTAGTTGCTGGAATACTCCACTGTGCTGTTGTGATCTCATCTTCAACACCTCCCTCATGATACTCTGTTAGATCTGAAATGTTAAACACTGGTGAAATATTTAGCTCAGTAGGCAACTCTACCTCATATGCATTTTCTGAATCATGTTTCTTCAATATCCTGCATGGTCCAAACTTCTTCATTTTTAGCTTGTTATATGTACCAACTGGAAACCGTTCCTTCCGCAAATGAACCATGACTTCATCGCCAACCTGAAATTCCTTATGCCTCCTTTTCTCATCTGCCTTAGCCTTATACTACGCATTCATCTTGTTAATATGTTTCCTCACCTCCTCATGGATGTTCTTCAAGTGTTCTGCAAAATCCTCAGCTTCAGCACTACTTATTTCTCCTTTATCTATCTTCCTCAATTCAAATGCATTTCTTGGACTACTTCCATATACAATCTGGAATGGTGATTTACCAGTGCTCCTATTGATAGAATTATTGTATGCAAATTCCACCTGTGGTAAAATCAAATCCCATCCTATTGGCTTATCTCCAACCAAACATCTCAGCAAATTTCCCAAACTCCTATTCACCACCTCTGTCTATCCATCAGTCTGTGGATGATGTGATGAACTGAACTTCAAATCTGTCTTCAACTTCTTCCACAATGTACGCCAGAAATATCCAACAAACTTAGTGTCCTGATCTGAAACTATGGTCTTTGGCAAACCATGAAGTCTCACTACTTCTCTGAAAAACAATTCGGCTACATGAATAGCATCATTAGTCTTCTTGCAGGGAATGAAATGTGCCATCTTTGAAAATCTGTCAACCACCACAAAAATTGAATCATGCCCCCGCTGAGTCCTCGGTAAACCAAGAACAAAGTCCATGCTGATATCCTCCCAAGGCTTCTCTGGTACGGTTAATGGCTGATACAATCCTGTATTCTGCTTCACTCCTTTCGCCATCTGACATACTCTGCAACTCTGTACAAACTTCTTCACATCTTGCTGCAACTGTGGCCAATAATAATTCTCACTAACCAAACCAACGGTTTTATCACGACCAAAATGTCCAGCCAATCCTCCGCTATGCTTCTCCTTGATGAGATTCTCCCTCATAGAACTTCGTGGAATGCACAATTGACTCCCTCTGAATAGCATATCATCCTGGATGATGAAATCCAACCATTTCATCCTGTCTAGAGTAACAGGTTCTGTACAAGCTTTCCAAGCTTCACCAAAATCAGGATCCTCTAGATACAAATTCTTGAGTTCCTTGAACCCAACCACTTCAATCTGCATTTCTGTCAGCAATAGTTGCCTTCTGCTAAGAGCATCTACAACCCTATTAGACTTTCCACTCCTATGTTTCAAAACAAATATATAACTCTGCAAAAACTCAACCCATTTCAAATGCCTTTGATTCAATTTTCCTTGACTATTCAAATATTGCAAAGCTTGATGATCGGTATACAAAACAAACTCCTTAGGAAGCAGATAGTGCCTCCACTTTTTCAATGCCTGAACTATAGCATAAAATTCTTGATCATAAACAGAATATTTTCTCTTGGCATCATTTAACTTCTCACTGAAATAAGCAACAGGTTTACCTTCTTGGCTCATAACAGCTCCTATTGCAGTACCACTAGCATCACAATCTACTTGAAACACCTTATTAAAATCTAGAAGTGCTAAAACTGGTTGTTCTGTAACTTTTTGTTTCAACAATTGAAAACTCTTTTCTGCCCCATTAGTCCACTTAAACTCTTTTCTATCCCCTCTCATTGTTTCAGTCAAGGGTCCACAAATACTGCTAAAATTTCTGATAAAATTTCTGTAAAAGCTAGCTAGACCATGAAAAGATCTTACCTCAGTAGCACTCCTTGGAGTAGGCCATTCAAAGATAGCCTGTACCTTCTCTGGGTCCATTTTTAGACCTTCTGCTGAAACTACAAATCCCAAATACACTAACTCTTTCTTCACAAAACTGCACTTCTTCAAATTAATCAATAATTTCTCTTCTCTCAACTTCTCAAATACCATACGAATATGCATCATATGCTCATCCAATGTCTTACTAAAGATCAAAATATCATCTTGGTAAACAATGACAAACTTACCCAGAAGTTCTTTTAGAACCTCGTTCATGAGCCGCATGAAAGTGCTCGGTGCATTGGTTAGCCCAAAAGGCATGACTAACCACTCGTACAGTCCTTCCTTTGTCTTGAAGGCAGTCTTCCATTCATCTCCTTCTCTGATCTGAATCTGATGATATCCACTTTTCAGATCTATCTTTGAGAAATACACAGCTCCACTCAAACAGTCCATAATATCATCCATTCGTGGCAATGGAAACATGTACTTGATTGTGATCTTGTTTATTGCCCTAGAATCTGTACACATCCTCCATTCTCCATTCTTCTTTGGTGCTAATACTACTGGTACAGCACAGGGACTCAGACTCTCTCGAATCAACCCCTTCTGCAATAACTCATGTACTTGTCTGTTCAACTCTTCGCTTTCTGCTGGTGTCATTCTGTGTGCTGCCTTGTTTGGCAAACTAGCTCCTAGAATCAAATCCATCTAGTGACTGATCTTCCTTACCGGTGGTAATCCATCGGGTACATTATCAGATACAATATCCTGAAACTCATTCAACAAATCTGCAACCTCTACAGGTACATCCTCTACTTCTTCTTTACCAACTTTTGGAATTAAAGAAAAACACACATGCTCATGCCTCATACCATCTAGGAATTTTTTTCCATCAACAAATGTTATTCTTGCATTACCACATACCTTTTCTTCAGTCTCCTTCAATGGTTTTAGCTTATGTCGCACTCCATCCTTTGTCAGGGAATAGGTATTCACACGACCATCATGTACAGCACATTTGTCAAACTGCCATGGTCTACCCAACAACATATGACATGCATCCATAGATATGATATCACACAATACCTCATCTTGGTATCCGCCAATCTTGAACTTCACCAGGCATTGTTCATTAACCATGACCTTGTGGTCATCCTGTACCCAGGCAATCCGATATGGATGTGGGTGTTTCTGTCTCTTGAGCTTCAACTTTGTCACCATCTCTTCTGACACCAAATTGTCAGTGCTTCCACTATCAATAATCACATCACAACATTTACCTTCACACTTGCACCTGGTGCGAAACAGGCTCCTTCTTTGCTCACGTTCATTCTCACCACTCAACAGGACTCTTCTGTTAATCAACGTTTCTCCTCTTTCAGCATCTTCAAAATTTGATGATCTGGCATCTTCATCTACATGTGCAACTTTGGCCTGGCCTTCATTTCTCCTATCTTTTCTTCCTTGGCGCTGAGGACATTCAAATGCCCTATGACCTTCTTCTCCACAGTGAAAACATGTTCCACGGAAGCCACCTCTTCCAGATCCTTGTCCTCTTCCTCTTCCTCTCTGATCTCTATTATTCTGATCCTGGAAGTGATTGGAATTATTTCCTCGCTGATTCTGACTGCTACTGGCCTCATCCTTCTTTTTTGGATCTTCATTTCGGCCACCATATGACCGTCCACCAGATCATCCACCGTGACCTCTTCCGTTTTGTCTGCTCTCAAGCTTCTTGTTCAGCTTTTCCTCTACTTTTAGGGCAAATTGGTATGCCTCTTCAATACTGTTCATTCAAACCAGATTCAGCTCCTCCTAAATGCTTGGCCTTAACCCATTAAGGTATCGGGCAACTTTCTCCTTATCAGCTTCTACATGGCCTGTTCTGATGAGAAGTCGATAGAACTCCTCTGTATACTCCTGAACAGATCTTCCTGCTTGCTTCAAACTTTGCATTTTCTTTAGTAGGTCAAGTTCATAATCAACAGGAATGAACTATCGCTTCAATTTATCCACCATCCGATCCCATCTTGTGATTTTATCTTTCCCTCTTCTATTTCGCTCCAATTGAATTTCTTGCCACCAGATCTTCGCATGACCTTTCAATCTGGCCTTCGCAAATTTGACCCTATCAGGATCTTCAACATCTTCATACTCAAAATATTCCTCACATTCATTAATCCAGTCGATCAATTCCTCTGGGTTAAGATTTCCAGAAAATGTAGGAACCTCAATCTTAGGTCTTTTCCCAATCTTGGAAATCGCCCGAAAAAGTCTTTCTTCCTCCTGGTTCACAATTTCAACTTCTCCTTCTTGATATTCTTCTTCGGCTTCATCCTCACTTTCGTCTCTGACATTAAGATTCATTCATCTAAGAATCTCTTCTTGCAATGCTCGCACTTGTCGCTGCAGCTCTCTAACCTCAGGTGTCACAGCACCAGCTCTTCCACCACGTTTTCTTCGTGGAGGCATTTTCGCGATGCGCGCTGAAACCCTTACCACGGTCCTGGTGCAAACTGCCTCACAGTCGGCGATCTATTTACACACTCAAGAAAACCTGCTCTGATACCACTTGATGAAGGGTGCTCCCCTTAATACCACAAACACATAACAGAAATAGAGAAACAACAACAATATGCAAGAACAGAAAATTGGCTTCTTATTATCTCCACAAATGTGGAATTACAAACTTTCAGAATTACAATATGCAAAGCCACATGGGCATTCCCTTACAATATTCTGTAGGACAAAGCCTCGAACTATTACCCAGATCTACTACCCCAGAACTATTCTGAACTGCCTAAGACAATAATACAGCCTTCCTTATATAGGCAATTATCCACCGCCTGGGAAGGTTCCATAATTTTAGCCAATAAGGCCGACCAAACTTAGAATTATTTTATTTTACATTTTATTACATCATAGTCGGCTCAAGATAACCTTTGAAACCCGAACAAAAATTTTGAAGAAAATTATTTTTCGCCATTTCAGGTGGCCCAACTTTCGAAGACGATAAGTCAGTACCAGTTGACCCGCTCGGCTATTATAACCCCATTTCGGAAATGCCACGAAGCGCTCTACAGGCTTGACCCGCGCAAGCGCCCGTCACCCAAATTTTTGACCTCATCCGGGGCCTCTAAAGCCTTCAAAACTGAGTTCAAAGTTTCTGTACCCTGCTGCCAATACCGAAAATCTTCAATATCTTCCAATATACACTTGATCTGGCAATGAAACTTTACTGACAGACTTATATGACCAAAATGAACCTCTAAGAAAGAAATCAGATCATTCTGAGCACATACAAAAATTACCAAAAATAGTAACTTTCCATAAATAGCAGCTCTGCACAAAATAACCCTTATTGAATATAAAAATAGAAATTTTTTTTTTTGGGTGATGCAAGATTGCTCTTACACCCAGGATGCTCCTACATCAGTAAGATCACCAAAAGTGATCACAATCTTTTTAGCCTTAACCAACAAATTTGTTGTACTACACTAGTGAAGCTTTGTGAGTGTCAACCCCATTGCAGTTTTTAACTTCGAACAAGGGTTTATGCGATACCAAAATACTTGAGTTATGTGTATGAATTTTCATGAATTGTTTATTGATTAGAGTACATGCATTTACATTTTAGTAATGTTTTGGATGTATGTTACATGGAATGGATATTCATATGTTAAAAATATTTAGTTTGAAAAGTTTTTAGGGTACTCATTCAACCCTCCCCTCGCTGTACACATCTTTCCATTATCCCAAATCTTTTATCCTTTGATTCTATATCTTTCTATCATATCTCTAGAGAATGGAATAAACTAGGTAATTGTTTGGCAAAGTGGGCTTCTAAGAATATTGAAGGATGAGATATTGGAGGGAGGGATGGATTTCCTTATGATTATCTTGAGAGATTGGTCAAATTATTGTAGGAAGATAGGCATAGGTAGTATTGGTGCTAGTTCTCTCTTTGGTTTTCTCTTTATTCTTATTTTCCTAACTACAACCTCTACTTTGTATCTTTGATTTGATTGAATAAATTTTTACCCATCCTTTTTCTAGAAAAGCTATTTAAATATTTTTAATTTAAGAATATTATTTATAATAATGGTTTCATATGCATCTTTTATAGAGACAAGTGACTTTTATGACTCCCAAAGTAGTAAATTGTGTAACCTCTTGAGTTTTTGCCACACCAACAACAAAATTTATAGAGATTACTAGAATCATTACTCTGTGGTGGTTTTATATTATATTAGATATTTATATGTTATCTATTCATGTATATCATATATTTATTTGTTTTCTATTATATTATAGAAATATATTAATTTTTATTATTTCTTTCTTGGAAACAAATGCATTTATCATTTTACTCAATCAATTGTGAAGGGATATTTTATTTTTTATTATAACTTTATCCTTTAGGATTGTATTTCAAATTTTATTTTACTACAATAATGCTTTGGTTTTTTTAAAAGTGAGTAAGACTTGTGACATTACATATGTGACCTCTTGGACACACTCAAATTCTTTTAGCAACTCACCTATTTTAAATAATATCCTCTCAGTCAACAAATGGGATATCATAGACCACCAAACATTTACACCTGTGATGTAAAATCTAAAAATATTTCTATGTGTACGTTTTCCCTTTATTCCCTTCCTTAGTTAGCTACTATGCATAGCTTTTTGTACTTTTTAAATTATATTAAATGGGATATCATAGACCACCAAATATTTACATCCGTGATGTAAAATCTAAAAATATTTCTATGCGTACATTTTCCCTTTATTCCCTTCCTTAGTTAACTACTATGCATAGCTTTTTGTACTTTTCAAAGTTAATATACTATAGCATTCATTTATGCACAATTAGTTAATAAACAGACTGATCTTGAATTCCCTCAACTATTTTAATTATTTCTTTCATTGTATAACTCTTGTTGCAAGGATTAGATAGACTTCTTTGAGGTTTCTCTTATCCTCGGTGGCTCCACTCTACTTGCCCAAACATATAGAAGGACCTGGGTTCTCCTGCACTATAAATAACATCACCCTCTATGGAATCTTAGGTGTAATATTTCTCTAATGGATTTCTTAGGAAGTAGTCCAGATCACCTCACCAGGAACCTTAGAAGAACAACTCCCAACTTTTCACTCAATTGTAATGAACCTTAAATATATTGATCTTTCTCTTCATAGTATTAAACTCTTCTCTTAGCTGTTTATTTATTTTATTTGTTAAAATATTGGCCTAATATATATTATTGATCTTAGCACTAACCTTTGCAAAAATAAGGTAGACATGGGGAGAAATAGTTTAGTTAGTGAAGGTACCTAAATAAGGGAAAAATTTGGTTTTGATAGACCTATAATTATTGGAATGAGAGTATTTATGGGACCTTTCTAAATAAGGGAACCAAGTGGAAGAAGAATAATCCAAAATGTATTTTGAGGGTTTATAGAATTCTATTTTTTGTAGATGGAATAATGAAAACAAAATGGTATTATTGATGCATAAGAGTGATATTTATAGATGTGTACATGTTCATCAATAGTTGATGAAACTACATAAGGGTCATTATAACACTTAATGTGACCAATATTTAGTAGTTAGACCCCAAAAAAACCCTCATTATATTGATCTTAAAAACTTCCTATCAATGTGACCCTAGGGAATAGCCTTGGGGATTACATAGAAAAGCATACTAATTACATAATATAAATATATATTTTGATAAAAATGTTGAGTATAGAATAAAATCATAAACAAATTAGAGCTCTATTAATCTCCCATCTCAAGCTATCATAAAGGTGGAGAAATATGATCTAAAATCTTGAGATCTCAGTCTCAATCTCTTAAATAAAGGATCTTGAACTATTCTAAAAAATAATCCATATTGTGCTCTTAACACACACTACTCCATTATACTATCTCTGGCCCTCATAAGGGTGATAATTATCAATCATAGTCTCGTCCTCTCTATAAAATATTCCATTCCAGAGATCTTCACCAAAACCTAATGTTTTCTCTAAATTAAATCTTCACAATGAATATATTCTTCAAATTTGTCATCATCAACAATGAAATAAAAAATAAAAGAATGAAAGAAGGAAAATCCAAAAAGTACTTGTCATATAGAACATCATATCAAAGTCAGAAGCCAACTTGAGATTGTTGAAATAATCAACCTCCAAAATTAAGGCTCAAAGTACAATGTTAAAATTGGCTCAAACACAAGAGTCACTAATAATCCACTCATCATCTATTGAATCTTTATCTTCAATGCATTGGAATTTTCCTTAAAATTACCACAAATAGGAGATACACTCAAATGACTATGTAGCCATTTATGAGCCTTTGTATGTGGTAAATGAATTTCCATCCCTTTCCATTGATATTAACATGTTTCCATGGTGCTAGTAATTAGTTTACAAACTGCAACTTTATTGCAAAAATTTAGGAACCATTTAAGTATTTAACAACTCTCAACATGATTTATTTTCTCCAAATCATTCACACTTGTTAGATCAAATTTCATGAATCTTCCAATGGAAAATAATATGAGAGAAGAAAAAAAATTTCAATCCATAAGTCATAAATTGATCTTTTTAACATTAGTACACATATCTAAAAAAACTTCCGTATATCATGATTTGTAATATGGTTGTCAAAACTTAGAAAGCAACTTATCACTCAAAATTAAATATTATAATTTCTTATTACTAATCCTTCAAACTAAATATATTTTATAAATACTTGTCTCAAGAGAAAACAAAATACCTGATGACAAAATTGGCTCTTACAGTTGAATTACCATTGTCTCCAAAAGTTGTCAACACTTTAGGTCAATATGACAAAGAAATGACATAAGATCATCTACCCAAGACATGTCATGGTTACAAGTATCATATTTAATATTTATTTCTTTTTTACATTAAATTTATTTAGTCACTTTTATATTTATTTTTTATTAGAAAACTTTATGGTATATCTCACAATCTACAATGAACCTAATTATTTGTAACAACTCATTCACACAAGACACTCAATACATACTCATGAAAGCATGACATCACAAACACACTTTCACAACACAAAATATATATTACCCCTAAAATGGGTAACATATTCACCCTAAAATATTCACGTAGAATTCCTAGGGTAGCCTCCAAATTCTATGGCCCATCGTAAAATTAGCTGCACACTTCAACCAAATAGTCAATATGTCTCGTAATTAGTTTGCAATTGGTATATATCTTAAACATCATGTAACATAATTCATCTAATATACAATTTAATGTATGTAATTATAATTTATTATAATAAGTAATTTTATGTTCACATATATGAAACATCCATTTATTTATAGGCAAGGGAAACATGTATAGATAATCATGGCAACATAATATCAAGTAATCAAAATTATAGCAATTATGGATATTGAAATATTTTCATGCACCTAACATGAATAATAGTTTGTTAACCAAAACGTGAAATGTATATGGACCATTTTTATGGACATATATTACCCATTTGGCAATACATGGCCTTGGATAGTCTTTCAATCCAAATATAATCTAATTAGGGACATAAAATAGAAAAACCACACAATCCAAGATCCTTTTGACCCATTAAAAGTATTCCCCAAAGTCTCTATAGGTAAAAATGAAAATTGAATGAGATAAGATCCTCTAAATAGGGCATTTCATGCTTACAAGGATCATATGTAATATTTAATTATTTTTCATATTATAGTTATCCAATTACTTATATATTTGTTTTTTAATACTATTTACACATACATTAAACATGGTACATGTTGACATCCACATTTGCATCCTATAAAATTTTATAAAACATATGACAAGATAAAATGAACCCAGTTATTCACAACACCTCAGTCACAAAACAAACTTTACAAATACTCGTTCAAGCAACACATTACGAATATACTTTGACAACATGAAAAAGATATTACCCCTAAAAATGGCTAACATACTCACCTTACAATATTTACAAAGGGTTCCTAGAGTAGTCTACAAATTTTATGGCTCGTGGACAATTAACATGCACACTCAAACCAACTTGTTAATATGTCCCATCATAATATTATAATTTTCATATATCTCAAACATCATGTAACACAATTCATTTAACATACAATTTCATGCATCTAATAATAATTTTTTATAATATTGTATCATCCTAAAAAGATAACACCCATTTATTTGGAATCTCTAGGACCTATTAGGCTCTGCTTTATTGGTTTTCCTAGACCTGGATGCATTTATGCTTGATTTACCACTTCCTTTTTCTTCTCTCCTCAAATCCCTTAACACTACCATTATCCTGAGTCCATTTTAAGGGTTTCGTTTATCCGATGGTATATGTCAAATTTGATCTCTTCCTAGAATAGGTCGACCTAAGTTGACCTATTCCTTGCTAGTTAAATTTTAGTGGGCTTTGAGATCAATGCAGGGGTATTTATTTTCCTGAACATAACTGTGGTTGGCTTGTCATTTTTGGAAACCAAATGCGTATATAAAAGTACATGAAATCTCCTCATTTTCACATCCAAGTCTACTAAAAATTCCATTATTATGCAACTCATGTAACCTTTGTACATGGAATTAATGGTGATTTTAAGTGCTCTTTTGGATTCAAGATTTTAAGGAAAGGCTCTCAATTCAAGAACTCTAAGTATTCTTCCATGTCAAAAGAAATTTTATATCATTTGAATCAATTCCCTCTCTTTGTTGTTGGCTAAGTAGAGGAAATCTCAAATAATAAAGAAGAACCACATTCATTCTTTTCTTCTCCTCCATTGAAGGAATCAAGCATGCATTCATTCAAGTTCTAAAGACTTGAAAAGTTTAGGTCAACTATATTTGTGAAGAAATTATTGTTTCTAAAACACATTTGAAGCATACAAACATCTTCATGGGTTTATAGGATCCTAAAATTCATCCATGAGTGTTTTACAACCACAATGAACACTTAAATTTATCTTTCTTTACACATATTTATTATTTCATTTCAGGGTTAATTTCTATCCAGGATCTTGACTAAGGAAATCCCCTTTGTACAATAATTTCACCCCTTTTTCTTGTGTGCATGAGAAGGTTGTGAAGTTACAAATACACTTTTTCATAGATTTGGAACCAATGCCTAATTATTATAGATTTTATCAGTTGTTTCTCTTCCAAGAACATATTGACATTTTAGGAATAGGTCAAATTGGTTCAACCTTGTCCTCAAGATCTACAAATTTCACAGTTTTGAGCTATATGTCTCAGGGTTTTGGATCTAGATTAGTTTCCAAATCTGATAGGTTTTTGATAGTCAATTCCAAATCTGAAGTTTTGTCCTCTTCTAGTGATCAAGGTGACTTCAATCTTCTTTTCATCTTGCATTTATTATGATACCTTAGATATAATATTGCATTTTTTCATTTATCATTTTCTTAAACATAGCATAAGAATATTTCTTGCATTTAAAATATCCCCATGTCATTTAGCTTCTATTTCATCTGTACAATTTGTGTACAATTTATATCAACAACTACATATTTTGATTCAGTGGTAGATTGAGCTATACAGTGATTCTTCTTACTTAATCATGTGAAACCAACCTATTACCAAGAAAAAATGCACCACCACTCATGCTGTTTCTATCATCCACACTTACTGTCCAATTGACATTAGTATAAGCATGCAATATAAAATTATCACACTTTTCATATCATAAACCATATTTGAATATTCCTTTTAGATATCTTAAATCCTCTTAACTCCAACAAAATGAGTCTCTTTAGGACCTTCTTGGAATCTTGCAACAATTCCAACTAGATTAACAATGTTAGGTCTAGTGTGAGTTAGGTATTGTAATCCTCCAATCATTGATATGTACTTTTTCTACAACAAACTTTTAGATTCATCAATTCTAGTAATTGCATCTCAATAGGTTTACGATATTCCATTCCCAAAAAATTCAAAAATTCCTTAAGATACTTGGATTGATAGATACAAATTCCATGTTCATTTTGATTAATTTTCAAACCAAGAAAAAACTATTTCACCAATCATAGACATTTAAAACTTATTCTTCATTTCTTCAAAAAAAATATTTCTTATTTCATCATTTCCTCCAAAAATAATGTCATCCAGAAAAACATTAATCATCAAGATTCCATCTTTTTTATTTGTTAAGAACAAACTACTATCTCCACTACCTTTTTTGAAATCAATATGCAATAAATACGTATCTAGCCATGCATACCATGCTCTAAGTGCTTGTTTTAGTCCATAAAATGCCTTCGTTAACCTCTAAACCATTCCTTTATCACCTATCAAAGGAAAACAATTAGGTTGCTCAATGTAGACTTATTCCTCTAGATCACCACTCATAAATATAGACTTTAGATCAATCTAAAATACCTTAAAGTCTTTCTATGTAGCATAAGAAAGGAACAATCTCACTGCTTCTAATCTAGCAATTCATGGTAAAATATTTCTTCAAAGTCTATACCTTCCTATTGTGAGTAGCCTTTACAAATTAATCTAGGATTATTCCTAAAAACCATGCCTTCTCCATCCATTTTATTTATGAAAACATATTTAGTTCCTATAAAATTATTTTCTTTAGGCCTAAGAACCATTTCCCAAGTGTTTTTTTTCTCTATCTGATCCAAATCTTACTCTATTTCTTTAATCCAAAATTCATCTCTACATCTCTCATCAATAGTCTTTTGTTCTACTTGTGAAATCAAACAAAGACCATTCCTACTCCTTGATCTTGTCATCGTGCCCTTATTTGCATCAGCAGTAATCTAATTTTTAGAATGATTTCTCTGGACATACCTTGGTGTATTTGGATTTTTTGTAGGATCATTCAAACATACTTCAATTTCATTCTCAATCTCAAGGGTTTTCTTTCCTCTTGGCCTACAACAACCTCCTTATTTTCTAAAATTTGATCATAGTCATAAATTCTTTCATGAATCTGAAACCTCTCATTAAATTTTGTATTATAAATTTCAACCATCTTCCTTGATCTTAGATTAAAACACTTATCATCCTTACTTTTAGTAGAATAACAAATGAAAATTCCTTCATCATGTCTAGCATCAAACTTTCCCATCTGATCATCCCTTTTGATATAACACTTTCTATCAAATATTCTAAAGTATTTAACAATAGGAGAATCACCAAACCAAATTCCATAGGGTCTCTTATTAGTACCTTCTTTGATCTGACATATTTTCAAAGTGTAGATTGCAATATTAACAACTTCTCTTCAATGCATTTGGGACACATTTCCTTCAAGCCGCATAGTCGTGGAAACATCTAGTATAGTTTTGTTACTTCACTTTGAAATAACATTCTTCTATGGTGTCCTAAGAGAAGATGTAAAATTGTATATCCCATGCTCTTTGCAGTAAGAATTAAACCCATCTGATGTAAATTCTCCTCCTCTATCTCACATGAAACAATTTATCTTTAGACTAGATTCATTCTCAACTTTTTCACTGTAAATCTTGAACTTCTCAAATTCTTCAAAATTCTCTTTAAGAAATGAAACCCACATCATCCTAGAATAGTCATCAAAAAGGAACTTATAAAATACCTTTTACCATAGTAATATCTTATTCTTGTAGGATGAAAGAGATCTCTATGTATTGGATCTAGCTTCTCTTACTAAATAAGATTTTCTTTGGAAAATACTCTTAGTTTGTTTTTGTTGGTTAACAGTTTGTCCTCTTGTTAGATTTGCAATCTCTGACTCTTCTTAACACCCAAGGTGAGAGAACAAAAGGATTTCACCAACAATTGGGTCAGTGTGAGTCATCTATCACTGCCCTCTGAATTGACAGGTACAACTCCCTGAATGTGTTTGATATGCAATGAATGTGTTTTTTTATTGATCATCAGATTTCTTCTTATGAGTTTTAACCAAATTGTTTGTTGGCACAAACAATATAGGCAAGGATAAAGTGGATAACCTATAATCCCCAATGGAATGTTGATCATAGATTATCATGGAGACTATCTTCTAACTTAAACCTACCTACTCTAAGAATGCATATCCTACTAATGAGAATAGAAGCAAAATCATATATAGACAGCAAATAGAATTTCTTATACTACAACTACTAATGTGAAATGGAATTCAAACAGGAATCATAACTCCATATATAATTGTACTTTCCATTCAGATGCATCTAAATAATAGTGTGAATAGGAGAAGAATCATACATGAAAGGTAAATGGAATTACTTTCACTGCAATTACCAACATGAAATAGAATCCAAGAAGCAATTACAGCTTCACACACAATCATTCTGTCTATTCAAATGCAAAATGATAACTACCGGTACAACAAACATGAAATTAGCTAAGTAAATGGAATCACCCTTGTTTCAATTGCAAGTTTTCCGACCCTTTCATTCATTTTCTTCATAGTATTTATGCAATGCTTATAGGAAATTATTCATCTTCTAGAATTCAAAAAGACAAGATAGAAAAAGAGAACATCTCAATGATAGAATTTGAAAAGCCAATTACTAACATGAGAATAAGAAAAGACATTATAATTACGATGCTTTGATTTGAGTCCTTCATCTTCTTTTTAATAGCATCTGTCAAGTCAAATCCATTGGGCTTCTCAGAGTCAAACTATCTTCCAAACAATAATCAATCTGATCTACAACTGTATTCAACCTTCTTTAAATATCTCAAAAATATCTAGCATGATCTTATAGCTTTTATCATTACCACCACAAGCTACAACATACAACATTGTTAGTATTATATTCTTCATTCTTTTCCTACCCATGACCTCATTCAAAAGATCTATCATCCATATCCACCTCGGTTCTTAGTCACTTTCGACTTATTCATTTACGACAGTTAAAAATTTATGTCGTCTTTCAATCTCTTTATTTTCCTTAAGTCTCAGATCCCACCTGACCAGTTTCTCATCAGATGGTGGTCGTATGATCATGAGAGGAAAGAATATTCCTCACGATCATACAATAGTCATAGATCTCCCACATTTGTCAGAACTCAACACTAGCCGGGTCCACAGGATAGGTGGCAGTCGGTCATAATCCTTTTGCACTTTATCATGTCCAAAAACTTAGAACGTCGGCCCCAACTGACAGATTCTCATCAGACTATGATCGCATGATCACGAGAGGAAAGAATATTCCTCACAATCATACACCAACTGTAGATCTCCTGGCAATGGACCCCCTAGACTTTTCCACTTCTGAAAAGGTAAAATCAACGGTTACCTTAAGATCTTATACGTCTGACATATCCTACGTGAAATCACGCTCACCGTCAATTCTCTACAGATGACAGGACCCTTCTAACAACCCGCCAACTCAGTACTTTATGGACCAATCACAGACTACCATATATGTTTGTGAAACATTTCGAACCCACTGCTTTTACTGACTTTACACTTGGAGAATTGGACGGATGGCGTGTGATCTGGTGGCTCACAAGATTCTATGAGATCATACGCCATCCGTTAATTTGGAATCTTAGCCGATGTCATGAAAATCTGACCCCACCTTACTGCATGAAATACTACAATGAATCAGGAGCTACCACATCAATTAATTTGACCAGTCACACTCGTCACCTCAGTTATAAAGTGATACCAAAGACGGGCCTGCTGGGACAGGTGGCACCTTGTCATTATTTCGCATGAAATAAACATTGTGTAACTTTTTTTATGTGAAATAACAATAGCCATAGATTCTGATTGATCATCAACAATGCTAAATGTTAACCTTCGGATCAACCGAGAAACAAAATGGATCTTTTTGATCAGAGTTGCACATTGTTAGAATGAAGTCCAGATATTTCAATACTAGCTCTGTCATTGCTTCCATTACATGAAGAATCTTTCCTTTGATATGTTGTAAACATCTTGAGATCACAGCTTTCAAGCACCATCCTATTTTGAAAAGAAAATCATTTGGAGCACCATAATCCTTGCCGAGTTAGGATCTATAACCTACCCAATATGAGGAGACTTTTAAAACAACCCACCCGGCTTGAAACAAGAAGGCAATGGCAGGGAAACCTAACAAGGATTTCCTATTCTAGAGGGGACCTAGACCTAGACTCAAACATAGCTAAACTTGACTGGATCTAACATTACCAAAAAAGATGGGTGACTAAAAGTCAGGCAACAGTTGGCTCCGTCTGGGGATCATGTACTACAAAGTGCATGAAGAAATTAGCTTCTCTGGTGAGACAAGTTCCTTATCCATTGGGTTGCGGAGTCTATACCAAAGAATAACAATGAGCAACTGCATATAGGGAGGGCAAAGGGGAGCAGGGAAAACTGAAACAAAGCAAGAAAATAACTGACTATGAAAGCAGGAGAAAACTACACTAAGCACACGAAAATTGGAAAGCAAAACCTAACTAAAACAAGGTGAGGAGACCTCACCAGTAGAACAAGAAGAAAAGAATGATTCATATGTAACCATTTACAGGGAGAGAAAAGTATGAACCTTTCTGGAATAGAGGAGGGTGTTTCACCAATTTGAAACAACATTGGTAACCTCTAGCAACTTCTTCATTGTTGAAAATGAGCCCCAAAGCCTTTTGCAACATGGTAACCCTTATGACCTTTCCAAACAGCCATGCCTCATCATAGACCTCTAGTTCTTCTATATTTTCCTATACATCTTTTCTCGCATATTCAACCTTCTGTGATGGAAGAAGATATTCACCAAATTCTAAATGCACTACTGGAATATAATCCCATCTGTCTCTTTTAGCATTATCACCTTTATTAGAAATACCAGCATCAAAATGGTTGCAAGCACTGTTAATAGTAACTTTAGATTTCAAACCAGGGCTAAAACTGGATGATTCTTCATTACACATAGGGTCAATCTAGATTGAAGCACCTTCTTCATCTTTAGCATTTATCAAAATTGAAAAATGTTCATCTAAATTCAAAACTTCAATATTTGAATTGACTATAGAAGAGGACTCACATGTGACTAGCACCACAACTTGATCAATTTTCATTTCAAGACCAAGGAAATCTTCATCTAATTCTTTGTCTTCTACAAGATGTTGTAGTACTTCATTAATATCTGAAACCTCTTGCTCAAAATCTGTTGTTGCATTAATTTCTTCAACAATATTTTTAGTAGAATGATTATCATAACATACCTCATCTCTTTCATTCACACATATTTGATCAGGAATATTCAGTATTGTATTATCTTTAAAGCAAAAAGTTTCCGATATTTGATCTTTATCAACTACAATGAATGAAGAATCAACCCTATTATGTTCTTCAATAACATCAGGAATTTCATCTTTTAATAGCCCATCAGCCTTAGGATGATCTTCAGAAGAAGAATAGTTTGAAATATTATCCTCATTCTTTTCACTCAATCTACAAATTTCATTAACACAAGAAAAAGGAAACATAGATACATCTTCTTTTTCAATTTTGTTTACCTTTTCTTCCTGATCTTCAAGAATCTCCATAGGCTGGGAACGTTCTTTTTGCTGATCATTTTCTTCATGCTGATTACTCATCCAAGGTAATCCAACATTACTCTTATCTACCTTGTAAGAAGGTGCTTGATTCTTAGCAGGAACAGTATTAGAGGCTTGATCTTTAATTTTATGTCCTCTAGTCATCACAGTTAGCTGAGGTTCTTCCAAAGTAGGAAAACAATTGCCTCCATTTTCTGAATCTGATTCATACTCACAATATAAATTTATGAAGTCGCCATGAGGAGTATGATAACCTTCACTTTTTGGATATTCAATTCTTTTCTCTTTTTCTTCTTTCATCTGTATGTGTTTTTTAGGAGGAGCTTCAATAGCTAATCTCTATTGAGTAGCAGGAATCTGTAAGTTCTTATTTCCACTTTGATATCTTGATCCTTCTTGGTAAGGCTGATAAAATGAATGGGCTGGCCTAGTGACCTATGTTTTTAATGTATTTAACTCATGAGATAACTTTTGCAACATAGCCTCTACATTGGTTGAAGTACTAGTTGTACTTCTTGTGAATCCAGCATGAATTTCATTCTTCCATTTCCCGGCGGCTATCATATCATCTTCCATTTCTACAGCTAGTGTTTGTGCAGCTTGTAAATCTACTACATTAGCTCTTCTTAATTGATAACCAAGTTCAAGAGCCATAGAACTAATCTAAAATGTTTTCAGATTATTTCCTATTGGTGCACTAGCAGCTGGTATTCTTTTGATGAGTTTATTAAATTTTGCATTGAAATTTCTCATGGAGATAGATGGTTCCTTTTTAATTTGTGCCAGTTGTAACAATAAGACTTGAGCATCTTCAACACTCCTATATCTTTCTTCAAATCTCTATTTCATATCATTCCACCCAGTAATGTAGCCTGTAGGTAAGTCTTGAAACCAATCTACTACATCATCCACAAGGGTGTCTACAAATATTCTAATTGCAACATCTTCATGCTAAGGATTTATCACACTACATGCTTTATGAAAAGCACTCAGATGTTGTTCTGTAGATACTGAACCATCACCATTGCATCTTGGAAAATTCTTTCTATAACCTTTTGGAAAATCATGATTTGCTGCAAGACTCAAAGGTCCAATAGCGTTTCCCCAAGGAACAACCATAATTGCTAATCATGTATTCTATGTAACTGCCTGAATTGAAACTGGAAGGGGAAGTGCAACTTAATTTTGTTTTGCACTCCTGGTAAACTTGGAATCCAAGATGCATAAGATTCTAAGAAAAACTTATTAATATCTTCTTCTTTTCAAAGTCTTCCCCAGCAGGGTCACCAAAAACTATTGGTTAATAGTTTGTCCTCCCGTTAGATTTGCAATCTCTGACTCTTCTTAACACCCAAGGTGAGAGAAAAAAAGGATGTCACCACCAATTGGGTTAGTGTGAGTCATCTATCATTGCCCTCTGAATTGACAGGTATAGCTCCCTGATTGTGTTTGATATGCAATGAATGTGTTTTTTAATTAATCATCAGATTTCTTCTTATGAGTTTTAACCAAATTGTTTGTAGGCACAAAAAATTCAGGCAAGGATAAAGTGAATAACCTATAATCCCCAATGGAATGTTGATCAAAGATTATCATGAAGACTGTCTTCTAACTTAAACCTACCTACTCTAAGAATGCATATCCTACTAATGAGAATAGAAGCATAATCATATATAGACAACAAATAGAATTGCTTATACTACAACTACTAACGTGAAATGGAATTCAAGCAGGAATCACAGCTCCATATATAATTTTACTTTCCATTCAGATGCATCTAAATAACATGGTGAATAGGAGAAGAATCATACATGAAAGGTAAATGGAATTACTTTCACTATAATTACCAACATGAAATAGAATCTAGCAAGTAATTACAACTTCACACACAATCGTTCTATCTATTCAAATGCAAAATGACAACTACCGGTACAACAAACATGAAATTAGCTAAGTAAATGGAATCACCCTTGCTTCAATTGCAAGTTTTCTGACCCTTTCATTCATTTTCTTCACAGTATTTATACAATGCTTATAGGAAATGATTCATCTTCCAGAATTCAAAAAGACAAGATAGGAAAAGAGAACATCTCGATGATAGAATTTGAAAAGCCAATTGCTGACATGAGAATAAGAAAAGACATTATAATTATGACGCTTTGATTTGAGTCCTTCATCTTCTTTTTAATAGCATCTGTCAAGTCAAATCCATTGGGCTTCTCGGAGTCGAACTATCTTCCAAACAATAATCAATCCGATCTACAACTGTATTCAACCTTCTTTATATATCTCAAAAATATCTGGCACGATCTTATAGCTTTTATCATTACCACCACAAGCTACAACATACAACATTGTTAGGATTATATTCTTCATTCTTTTCCTACCCGTGACCTCAGTCAAAAAATCTATCATCCATATCCACCTTGGTTCTTAGTCACTTTCGACTTATTCATTTACGACAGTTGAAAATTTATGTCGTCTTTCAATCTCTTTACTTTCCTTAAGTCTCCAGTCCCACCTAACTAGTTTCTCATCAGACGGTGGTCGTATGATCACGAGAGGAAATAATATTCCTCACGATCATACGATAGTCGTAGATCTCCCACATTTGTCAGAACTCAACACTATCCGGGTCTAGAGGATAGATGGCAGTCGGTCATAATCCTTTTGCACTTTATCATGTCCAAAAACTTAGAACATCAGCCCCACCTGATAGATTCTCATTGGATGGTGATCATATGATTGTGAGAGGAAAGAATATTCCTCACGATCATATGCCAGCTTTAGATCTCCTGGCAGTGGACCCCCTACGCTTTGCCTCTTCTAAAAAGGTAAAATCAATGGTTACCTTAAGATCTTATACGTCTGACATATCCTATGTGAAATCACACTCACCGTTGATTCTCTACGGATGACAGGACCCTTCTGACAACCTGCCAACTTAGTACTTTGTGGACCAATCACAGACTACTGATCATCGACCACGCTAAACGTTAACCTTCTGATCAATCAAGAAACAAAATGGATCTTTCTGATCAGAGTTTCACATTGTTAGAATGAAGTCCAGCTATTTCAATACTGGCTCTGTCATTGCTTCCGTTACAAGAAGAATCTTTCCTTTGATATGCTGTAAACATCTTGAGATCACGGCTTTCAAGCACCATCCTATTTTGAAAAGAAAATCATTTGGAGTGCCATAATCCTTGCCGGGTTAGGATCTATAACCTACCCAATATGAGGAGACTTTTAAAACAACCCACCCGGCTTGAAACAAGAAGGCAATGGCAGAGAAACCCAACAAGGACTTCCTATCCTAGAGGGGACCTAGACCTAGACTGAGACATAACTAGACTTGATTGGATCTGACATTACCAAAAATGATGGGTAGTTGAAAGTCAGGCAACATTTTTCCCATTACACACTCTCTAAACATGGTGTTAGAAGTAGTCACAATTTTTAGAAGATCCATGAATGTGTTGATGTTACTAGCCTTCACAATGTTATCAAAATTCATATGAAAGAACCTTGTATGTCATAATCAACCACAATCTATCTTAACAACAAAGAAAGTAGCCTCTATAGTATTTAATTCTAGTATATTACCTCTTGACTTTGTTCTTGATGCGATCACGTTTGTAGACTCAACTATAATATTTCACTTCCCATCCTTGAACTGTAAGTGATATCCCTTATCAACAAGTTGTCCAATGCTAAAGAATTTGTGCTTAAGTCAATCAACAAGAAACACATTATCATTTTAAGCTTTACTATTAAGAGAAATTGAACCTACTACAATGATTTGAAAAGCCACTTATCTTTATTACTAGTCATATGATGTGAAAAACCACTATCAATGATCTATTATGATTTGTTTTCAATCTGCAAAACTAAGGCTCTTTCTTCATGAACAACTCATCATATTTAGTAGAAACAATATCCAATTTCATCATCATCTATAATATCATCATCAGACACACCTTCACTAGAATAGTAACATTCCTCACCTTTGGAATAATCAGGCCTAAATAACTTAGGCTTATACTTAGGAACCATTGTAGGACATCTATATAGAAAATGACATATGTTGTTACATTAAAAACACTTTAGGGGTAACTCACCTTTAAATTTTCCTTTCCTTGTCTTTTCTCTTTTTGTAATTAGTGCCACAAGTTCATCTAGCTTCATGTCTTCTTCCCATAATTCTACCCAATCAACATCATAACCTATAAGCTATATATGTCTATTACTTCTGATGTTGATCAGAAGACTTGATAAAGCATTTTTTTCATTATGCATAGTTGCCTTAAATTCATATTCTACCTTAGGTAATGTATCCTCTAGGTTTGTATCCTCAAAGGTGGTCAATTTATCAATCACCATCTCTATACTAAATTTCTTTAGAAATGGAATGATTTTTTCAATTGCTTCTACATTAGTCTTATACGAACGTTTTAAGGATCTAAGAATATTAGTGATCACTTATTATTCAATATGTGTTCCTCCTGAGTTTCTAATTCCTTTAAAAACATTTGTAACACTCTGTACTTATGCCCTAACATTCTCATCATCTCACATTCTTATAATCTCCATTATAGTCTTCCAACTCTAAAATTTTTCTTACTTAGGGTACTGATCTCCTTCATGTAGTGCCTCTAGGCTTGTCCAAATCTTATGTCTAGAATCAGGGTCCTTGACTTCTAAAAATTCATCCTCATAGAATGTGTTAATCAATTCTTCTATTGCAACCATATTGTAGGAGAAAAAAATATTTTCATCCTTAGAAGAAGTTCCCAATACATCTTCAGTCCTGATCTACTCATTCGTCTTAGTAATCATCTAGTAGTCAATTGGTAAACATAGAAAATGAGTTCTCATAATAATCTCCCAACTGTCAAATTTTTCAGCATCAAACATTGGAATCTCCTTGCTATAGTAGGTCATCTTTATTATCACCTCAAGTTGTTAAGATTTATCTCGAATGACCACAAGCTCTGATACAAATTTTTATGAATAATACTACTAAGATGTGGGGGGTTGAATCAAATGTGTTCCAAATATTTGAACTTTAAACATATAAACAAATTACTTAATGCAAATCTAAACACTTCAATAAAAACACTATAACTCAAGTATTTGGTATCATGGAAAACCCTATTAAGGGAGAAACCCCGATGGTAATGATATCCATGAATAATGCACAATAAATATAATATCACTGTTAGGAGATCTATCCCTATTAATAGATGATTATTACATCTAGTAAAAAGTCCCTGTTAATGGACAGATCCTATTAAGAGTTTCATGAAAGGAATAGGTCACTACCCCCAGCACACTTCTTGATTATGAAGGTGAAACCTAACTTTTGGATCCACTATCCAAGGAGAACTATGCAAGTTTAATTATAATAATGAGCTAACTGATAGAAGCTTTCTTTAACTATACACTTCCAATGAAGTGCATTATAAGAATAATCACTACTTTATATTGAGTAAACCTCACATCCACATGCTTGCAATCACCATACATATTCATCTACAACAAGGAATGAATTTCTTTTATACAAGTTACAATAAGAAATTAGGCCAACATGTTAAGACTTACCCAATGCACAAACAAATACATAATCCTTTGTTAAGATACACATGCTTCGTTAAACAAGTGAATAACAAATTTTCATATCATCATTTAAGCACCAAGATCCATAATCGATGCTCGTCATCTGCTGAATATGTTATTTACTCTATTTGACCCCAAATAGGTATTTGCAAGTCCACACGATAGTTGACATCACCATTATCCTAGCGACCCAAGGATATCACATAATTTTATTTGATGTATCTTTTTTCATGTCTTAATCATACATACAATATTTCATCCTCGATCCAAGTTATCCCAAAAAATCAAACACCATCTATGTCATAATCCTTTGTCACTATTTTCTAACCAGACTTCACTAAAACAACTCTAGTTCATAGAAACAAAAATATAAAATCCAAAACCTTAGATATAAGGGTATGTACAGGATCATGGTATGCCAAAACATGGCGATGTGAAAAAGAAGTCCTAATTGATATACTCTTTGAAAAATAACTATAATTTTCAAACAATATAACATTTTTGAAATCTAAAATATTCATCACATTCTATGTTTCAACTAATACAATAATAATAAACAATTATTTCAATTTGATAAAGTTTAGACTAAGTTCTGGTGGTCAAACATGAGATTTTTTATATTTTGGAAAATTTATTGCAAAAAAATCATAATTAATTATTTACTTGGAAAAAAAATACAAAACAATATACATCACATCCAGACATGATTCTACTACTTTTATCTAGAATCTTATAAAAGAATATTATCATATGATTTTTCTTAATGTGGTCAGACATACACCTACTTGTTATCTTTCTAGTCATGATTGATAAACATATTGAAAAATAGATATAACTTTCAAACTTTATAACATGTTTGAAATCCAAAACATGTGTCACATTCTATGATTTTCCTACTAGAAGAAAAATAAAAAAAACTTTTCAATTTGATAAATTTTAGACTAAGTTAATATGGTCAGACATGAGAGTTCTTGTATTCTAGAAAAGTTGTAGAAGAAAAGTCATAATTAATTATTTACTTAGAAATAAATTATAAAAAAATATGTGTCACATCAGGACATGAGTCTACTACTTATATCTATAATCTTATAAAAAAAATTATTATTTGATTGTGTTTAAGGTAGTTAGACATACACCTACTTATTTTGTCCTGGAATTTTTCTACTACTACATTGAAATTTCAAATTTTCAACATATGGAATAATTGTTTTAAAAAAAAATCCTAGTATCTTAGAAACTAAATTCAATTTTCTAAAGATTCTCTTCTTACATATTATTGATATAATATTTATAACTTGTTCAATTTTTTATGTCAACTTGTCTAAACCTGATTTTCTAAATTTTCATTTCCACTTAAGGGCCTAGTTTGGCATACCATGATCCTGCACATACCCATAAAGCGTACATACTTCCCTCTACACACATTTTTCCTTACATATGTTGGAACACCATACACTTTCTGTACAAAACTATTAGTGTTGGTTGAACCTATGATAACTAGTCTTTCTAAAATTTCTAATGCATCCAACTGAAACAAATGTTGACATCAATGAAAAATATAAATGTCAACGCCACAAACAAAAATGATTCAAAAAATTTTGTAGATGGAGGATTAATTTATAAATAAGTTTAAGATAGAAGAATTGGAGGAAAAATATGAGGAGTTCAGAAACTACAATCAAAGTGGGATTGTAATAGTTAGCAGATCAGAGAGGATATCTAAAATATAGGGATCAATGGATGAGTGCTAAAGTATTCCTTTTTTTTCCTTGATATTTCCCATGCTGATGGTTTAGATTTGGAAGGATCCATTTCACAAATGGAACACCTAATTGTGTTGAAGAACAAAATTGAGAATATCATCCATGATGCTGATGCCTATACTTTATAAGAGTAATTTTATCATATTTGTAATGTGGTGATCTGGTTGGGGATTAGTCTTGGTTTTCAAAATTTTGTGTTTATTTTGTCTTATTGTAACTAGTCCTCCTCTATCTTTTTTGTTTAGTTAATTTGTGTCTAGTTATTTTAGTTTGTTTAGTTTTTAGCTAGGAATAGCTGTGTCATTTAAATGAAAGGGTATGCCTTTTCATTTTGAAAACTAAATCCTTATTTTTATGTAGGAGATCTATCTAGGGGAAAATAAATCATGAATACAATGTATTTTGGACTTGTCTCTTGAAGATGGATGGTTGCAGAAGAACAATTACATAGTTTGTATTCAGTTGGGTTTACTCATGCTTATTTTATTATAATTTTAGTTGTCATTTTATTCCTGATGGTGTGTTTCTTCATTTAACTTGATCATTTATTTGTGATAATCTATTTTATTTAGATGCTTCAATGTGCTATATTATGACATAATAATTTGAATTAGTTTTAGTTTGATCTTCACTTTGAAGACTGGTTGTTAAGGCTTCACTCCATCTTATTGGTATTTTATAAACAAGTTAAAATCTATAAGACTAATTCTAAAAACACATTTAGATTAATATGCATATAGATGCCTTTGGTGTGATGGTCTTACTTGACAAGTAAGTTGTCAAAACTATCTCACAGAGTTATACATATGATCATTTTAAATTTAATTGATAATACTCTATAGAGGATAAATGAACTAGTCTAATTGATGAAGGGTGCTCCCCTTAATACCACAAACACATAACAAAAATAGAGAAACAACAACAATATGCAAGAACAGAAAATTGGCTTCTTATTATCTCCACAAATGTGGAATTACAAACTTTCAGAATTATAATATGCAAAGCCACATGGGCATTCCCTTACAATATTATGTAGGACAAAGCCTCGAACTATTACCTAGATCTACTACCCAGAACTATTCTAAACTGCCTAAGACAATAATACAGCCTTCCTTATATAGGCAATTTTTCCACCGCCTGGGAAGGTTCGAGAATTTTAGCCAATAAGGCCGACCAAACCTAGAATTATCTTATTTTACATTTTATTACATCATAGTCGGCTCAAGATAACCTTTGAACAGAAATTTTGAAGAAAATTATTTTTCGCCATTTCGGGTGGCCCAACTTCCGAAGACCATAAGTCATCACCAGTTGACTTGATCGGCTATTATAACCCCATTTCAGAAATGCCACGAAGTGCTCTACAGGCTTGACCCGCGCAAGCGCCTGTCACCCAAATTTTTGACCTCATCTGGGGCCTCTAAAGCCTTCAAAATTGAGTCCAAAGTTTCTGTACCCTGCTGCCAATACCGAAAATCTTCAATATCTTCCAACATACACTTGATCTGAAAATGAAACTTTACTGGTAGACTTATATGACCAAAATGAACCTCCAAGAAAGAAATTAGATCATTCTGAGCACATACAAAAATTACCAAAAATAGTAACTTTCCATAAATAGTAGCTCTGCACAAAGTAGCCCTTATTGAAAAATAAAAACAAAAATATTTTTGGGTGATGCAAGATTGCTCTTACACCCAGGATGCTCCTGCATCACTAATACTAATCTAAGGTGATTTAATCAAGTATCTTTAGGGCATTTGCAGTCAATAATCATATTTACATTTTAAGATTCATTTACATAAGAAATATATTATCATAAAGTATTCCTTTAGAGGCATTTTGTTAAAGCATTTTTTCAACATTCAGATATTCAGGTGTTGTTATATTCACAATTGAATCTATCTCAAGAATTTAGTTTCCATCTTGAGATATCACTTAAGTCTCACATACATTTCTATCCACTATAAAAATACTTGAACAAAGAAGTTTGGTTAAGGATAGGCTCACACACCTTGGTTCTACAGAGCCTAAAGTGCACGAGAGGAGGATCATAATAAGTCACTCCCATTTTTGGCCAAGTCAGTTTGAAAATCTTAGAATTGAGTAAGCAAGATCATAGGATTTCCAATCTATTGAGTTGAGAACCAACACATTCCTTATATTAGAATAAACTATACTTATGACAAGGTATTAGTCTTATTGTGGGTATCAACCCCACTATCATTTATACCCTATTTGGGATTCCAGGATTAAAAAATATTTGCATTATTTGTGACCTGATGTTTATTGACTCGTATTACATCCTTTATATTCTACAAATCAGTAATAATGGTTTAAGATATTAAGGGATTCATTCTTTAAGGGTTTAAAGGGTTTACAGTTTAAGTATTCTAGGAACAACTGATTCAACCCCCTCAAAATTTATTTATGTCATTTCCAACATAGATAATGTTTTTCTTGCTTTCAACCATTCATTGGATCCCCTAATGGAGACAATGATTTCCTTAAGGACTCGTCCTCCTTCTTTGATCACATTTCTAGATGTCTTAATGGAGATAATGCTTTCCTTAGGGAGTGATCTTTCCTTTTTGTTGATCCCTATAAGGATTATTATTTCCTTAGGATTGATCACCCTTATCCAATCACTTAATGAAGATAATGCTTTCCTAAATGATCACTCCTCTTTGATGGGCTAAGTAGTATAACACATCTTGCAAGATCTTGGGTAAAAGTACAAACCTTTGTCACACTTTTATGAAGGAAAAGGTCAGCAACATGAAAATTATTCAACTTTAATGACATAAAATTGGCATTTATGTCTAGAATTTAAAGATGATGTAAAATGATGAAATCTTTAAAAGTGGATGAAGGTTATGCTTATAATATTTTTTTAAAAAAATTGAACAAGAATTGAATTTTTTTAAAAAAAATTTTGATGTCCATTTTTTAATTACCGAACAATATTGAAAAATTGGGTCTAGTTCTCACAAAAAAGTATATGAAATAATCTTATTTTCTTTTGATTTCAAAATATGTTATTGATGACATGTATAGATAGTGAAAAAATAAGAAAATTTGGTTTTTGATGTATATGTTCTCCACTATAACTACTCAAAGTTGAACTTATATGAAACCAAGAGTTTTCATCTCCTATCAAATTTACCCTATCAAATGTACACCATCCACAAAATTTTTACACATTCTTGAAGAGGACTCTCTCCTCTAATGTTAAATGTAAATTTTAAATTTTTTCTGATATGTTTTACTATTTCTTTTCTATTTTTGAAGTAATGTCTTCTCGAATGTTAAAATACCTACTTACAGTATTCTAAAATTAAAAATGTTAGATCTAATCAAATTACTATAAAACTTATAACATGATAATAATGACTTTGAGCTCTACAATAGGGTATTTTTATATTTTTTATAAAATATCATTAAAATGAGGAGTCATTGAAATGTCACTTTTCTCAAATAATTTAATTTCTTTGGTAATTGGACCGAAATTGGCATAAAATGTGCATTTAATAGACATTTCCAATTGGAAAAGTTAAAGGACTTATCTAACTTAGCTAGAATGAATCTAGACAGACCATGTATTTGACATAAATTAATTTTTTATAGATATACTCAAATTCAACTCTGTTGATAAGCCTAAAATGTGACACAATTTGTGCTTTTAGCCTCTTCAATGTCATCTTCTGTAGTGGTTTCTGTTTGTGCCATCTATAGTAAAGTAACCCCTTACTAGGATATTGACCATTCTTCTCTCTCTTGTTCTTTTCTTCTCTCTTCCATGTGATGCCTCTCTTATCTTGGTTTTGGATTTGATGAAGACATAAGTCACTTGGGTACTTCATGTTTCTTTGTCTCCTTGACCTTGATAAGACTATTCTTATGCATTGATCTACTTTACCATGAGCATGATATTATATCATACTTCCACAAAATGGGGCTAAATGTATACTCCTAAAATGTTAACACCCATTATTAGATGCTTTAGGAGCTATTAGGACACATTTTGGTGATTTTAAAGTCTAAATATCTATTATTCTTGATCCTAGTGTGATGCCCAAAAGTTGGGACAAAACACAACCAACAAAAATTTTTAAAAGGTGGAAATCTGCAACACACAAGATGTGGGTTAGGAATGTCGATGACGAGGTTTCAAAGAATCGGGTGACTATCCTCAACAATGTTGTCTATAAAGGATGCTAGAGGAACATTAATTATGGTTAAGTACGTCCATCTTCATGATGATCAAAATTATCATTCGTCAACTAAAGATCTCAAAGGTTGACTAAGAGGACATGGTTGATTAATGTTTACGTCATTCCATTAATAGGTCAATCAACTTTCAAAATAATTAAGTTAAGTCCAATTTGATAAAGGAGTTTAAACTGTCCGTTTCTGAAATTATAGGATATACATGAATTTACTTATTAAATGAATTAATAAATTGGGAAATATAAACTATAGATCTGAATCAATAATTATATTTAATTATTATATATTACTTAATTAATAATTATTATAATATATTAACTAATAATTAATACATGCTTAAAATAACAATATAGAACAAAATGGAATCACCAATTACTATAAAATTACCTTGCATAACATATTATCTTTCTACACTAATATTAAATCCAAAAGCAAAAATAACAAAATAACATAAAATAATACATAACTTTATTACTCACTAAACTAACTTAATAACTATCTAAACATCTAAATTAACTACTAACTATACTAACTATCCTACCTAATCATCCTACTAAACAATCTATCAAATCAATCTTTTAAACTTCTAAATATCTTGGTTTTGGATTTGATGAAGACATAAGTCACTTGGGTACTTCATGTTTCTTTGTCTCCTTGACCTTGATAAGACTATTCTTATGCATTGATCTACTTTACCATGAGCATGATATTATATCATACTTCCACAAAATGGGGCTAAATGTATACTCCTAAAAAGTTAACACCCATTATTAGATGCTTTAGGAGCTATTAGGACACATTTTGGTGATTTTGAAGTCTAAATATCTATTATTCTTGATCCTGGCAAGTCATCCTTTATCCTCCCACTCATGTTCTCTCTCCTAAAGTTTCCATTGAAATTTAAGATCATCCTCAATGGGAAATGTCATCAATGGTGAAATATCCCTAGGTTTCTAGGCCCGAACTTTCCTTAGAGCTTGACGTTGGGGTCTTATTTCAATATTTTCATTTGTTGATGACCTAGATCAAATTTGAAGCCTAAAATAATGAATTTAGTAGAATATCCCGTTATCAAACCTTTTTCTAGCATCCATGATCCATTATTAGGTCCAATCATTTTGACAATCAAGAAACCAAGTTTTCAAACTAGTAAAATCAATTGGATTCAAGATTTGAAGACAAACATTTAAGATAAAGATCTCCAAGTCTCCAATTGTTAAAAATAATTTGAATTCAAGGAAATATTCTCCATTCAATGAAAATTTCTCTCACATGATGGCAAAGTAGAGGAATTGTGAAATCAAGAAAGAATATTAATTCCTTCATCTACCTTCTCTATCCTCTTCACAAGTGATTATAAAGCATATCTACATTCAAGATCTAGGAGAGGTAATCATAGATCTATACATTTGTGATGGAATCCTAGACTCTAAATCATAATATCAAGAACATTCAAGAATCTTCATGTGTATGTGATGAAGGGTGCTCCCCTTAATACCACAAACACATAACAGAAATAGAGAAACAACAACAATATGCAAGAACAGAAAATTGGCTTCTTATTATCTGCACAAATGTGGAATTACGAATTTTCAGAATTACAATATGCAAAGCCACATGGGCATTCCCTTACAATATTCTGTAGGACAAAGCCTCGAATCAATACCCAGATCTACTACCCAGAACTATTCTGAACTGCCTAAGACAATAATACAGCCTTCCTTATATAGGCAATTATCCACCGCCTGGGAAGGTTCCAGAATTTTAGCCAATAAGGCCGACCAAACCTAGAATTATTTTATTTTACATTTTATTACATCATAGTCGGCTCAAGATAACCTTTGAAACCCGAACAGAAATTTTGAAGAAAATTATTTTTCGCCATTTCAGGTGGCCCAACTTTCGAAGACCATAAGTCATCACCAGTTGACCCGCTCGGCCACTATAACCCCATTTCGGAAACGCCACGAAGCGCTCTACAGGCTTGACCGGCGCAAGCGCCCATCACCCAAATTTTTGACCTCATCCGGGGCCTCTAAAGCCTTCAAAACTGAGTTCAAAGTTTCTGTACCCTGCTGCCAATACCGAAAATCTTCAATATCTTCCAATATACACTTGATCTGGCAATGAAACTTTACTGGCAGACTTATATGACCAAAATGAACCTCCAAGAAAGAAATCAGATCATTCTGAGCACATACAAAAATTACCAAAAATAGTAACTTTCCATAAATAGAAGCTCTGCATAAAATAACCCTTATTGAATACAAGAATAGAAATATTTTTGGGTGATGCAAGATTGCTCTTACACCCAGGATGCTCCTGCATCAGACACCCAGGGTAATTTGAGAAGTGACCCTGTCACGACTCAGGTGTGTAGAGGAAAACCAAGACGGTTAACCTCCTCCTTTGTTAGCCATGATGAATTTTCAACAGGTCGTCCTTTCCACTTGACCAGATATTCTTCATATGTCCTGTTCCTTGTGCTTCTGCCAACACGACTATCCAGTATATCTTCAATCTCCTTAGTGTCTAAACTAGTTGCTGGAATACTCCACTGTGCCGCTGTGATCTCATCTTCAACACCTCCCTCATGATACTCTGTCAGATCTGAAATGTTAAACACTGGTGAAATATTTAGCTCCGTAGGCAATTCTACCTCATATGCGTTTCCTGAATCATGTTTCTTCAATATCCTGCATGGTCCAAACTTCTTCATTTTCAGCTTGTTATATGTACCGACTGGAAACCGCTCCTTCCGCAAATGAACCATGACTTCATCACCAACCTGAAATTCCTTATGCCTCCTTTTCTCATCTTCCTTAGCCTTATACTGTGCGTTCATCTTAGTAATATGCTTCCTCACCTCCTCATGGATGTTCTTCAAGTGTTCTGCAAAATCCTCAGCTTCAGCACTACTGATTTCTCCTTTATCTATCTTCCTCAATTCAGATGCATTTCTTGGACTACTTCCATATACAATCTAGAATGGTGATTTACCAGTGCTCCTGTTGATAGAATTATTGTATGCAAATTCTGCCTGTGGTAAAATCAAATCCCATCCCGTTGGCTTATCTCCAACCAAACATCTCAGCAAATTCCCCAAACTCCTATTCACCACCTCTGTTTGTCCATCAGTCTGTGGATGATGTGATGAACTGAACTTCAAATCTGTCTTTAACTTCTTCCACAATGTATGCCAGAAATATCCAACAAACTTAGTGTCCCGATCTGAAACTATGGTCTTTGGCAAACCATGAAGTCTCACTACTTATCTGAAAAACAATTCTGCTACATGAACAGCATCATTAGTCTTCTTGCAGGGAATGAAATGTGCCATCTTTGAAAATCTGTCAACTACCACAAAAATTGAATCGTGTCACCACTGTGTCCTCGGTAAACCAAGAACAAAGTCCATACTGATATCCTCCCAAGGCTTCTCTGGTATAGGTAATGGCTGATACAACCCTGTATTCTGCTTCACTCCTTTCGCCATCTGACATACTCTGCAACTCTGTACAAACTTCTTCACATCTTGCTGCAACTGTGGCCAATAATAATTCTCACTAACCAAACCAAGGGTTTTGTCACGACCAAAATGTCCAGCCAATCCTCCGCTATGCTTTTCCTTGATGAGATTCTCCCTCATAGAACTTCGTGGAATGCACAATTGACTCCCTTTGAATAGCATATCATCCTAGATGATGAAATCCAACCATTTCGTCCTGTCTAGAGTAACAGGTTTTGTACAAGCTTTCCAAGCTTCACCAAAATCAGGATCCTCTGGATACAAATTCTTGAGTTCCTTGAACCCAACCACTTCAATCTGCATTTCTGTCAGCAATAGTTGCCTTCTGCTAAGAGCATCTGCAACCCTATTAGACTTTCCACTTCTGTGTTTCAAAACAAATGTATAACTCTGCAAAAACTCAACCCATTTCAAATGCCTTTGATTCAATTTTCCTTGACTATTCAAATATTGCAAAGCTTGATGATCAGTATACAAAACAAACTCCTTAGGAAGAAAATAATGTCTCCACTTCTTTAATGCCTGAACTATAGCATAAAATTCCTGATCATAAACAGAATATTTCCTCTTGGCGTCATTTAACTTTTCGCTGAAATAAGCAACAGGTTTACCTTCTTGGCTCATAACAGCTCCTATTGCAGTCCCACTAGCATCACAATCTACTTGAAACACCTTATTAAAATCTGGAAGTGCTAAAACAGGTTGTTCTGTAACTTTTTGTTTCAATAATTGAAAACTCTTTTCTGCTCCTTTAGTCCACTTAAACTCTTTTCTATCCCCTCTCATTGTTTCAGTCAAGGGTCCACAAATACTGCTAAAATTTCTGATAAACTTTCTGTAAAAGCTAGCTAGACCATGAAAAGATCTTACCTCAGTAGCACTCCTTGGAGTAGGCCATTCAAGGATAGCCTGTACCTTCTCTGGGTCCATTTTTAGACCTTCTGCTGAAACTACAAATCCCAAATACACTAACTCTTTCTTCACAAAACTGCACTTCTTCAAATTAATCAGCAATTTTTCTTCTCTCAACTTCTCAAATACCATACGAATATGTGTCATATGCTCATCCAATGTCTTACTAAAGATCAAAATATCATCTAGGTAAACAATGACAAACTTACCTAGAAATTCTTTCAGAACCTCATTCATGAGCCGCATGAAAGTGCTCGGTGCATTGGTTAGCCCAAAAGGCATGACTAACCACTCATATAGTCCTTCCTTTGTCTTGAAGGCAGTCTTCCATTCATCTCCTTCTCTGATCCGAATCTGGTGATATCCACTCTTCAGATCTATCTTTGAGAAATACACAGCTCCACTCAAACAGTCCATAATATCATCCATTCGTGGCAATGAAAACCTATACTTGATTGTGATCTTGTTTATTGCTCTGGAATCTGTACACATCCTCCATTCTCCATTCTTCTTTGGTGCTAATACCGCTGGTACAGCACAGGGACTCAGACTCTCATGGATCAATCCTTTCTATAACAGTTCATGTACTTGTCTGTTCAACTCCTCACTTTCTGCAGGTGTCATTCTATGTGCTGCCTTATTCGGCAAACTCGCTCTTGGGATCAAGTCCATCTGATGACTGATCTTCCTGACTGGTGGTAATCCATCAGGCATGTTATCGGATACAATATCCTGAAACTCATTCAACAAATCTGCAACTTCTACAGGAACATCTTCTACTTCCTCTTTACCAGCTTTTGGAATTAAAGCAAAACATAGATGCTCATGCCTCATACCATCTAGGAAATTTTTTCCATCAACAAAAGTTATCCTTGCATTACCACATACCTTTTCTTCAGTCTCCTTCAATGGTTTTAGCTTATGTCGCGCTCCATCCTTTGTCAGGGAATAGGTATTTGCACGGCCATCATGTACGGCACATCTGTCAAACTGCCATGGTCTACCCAATAACATATGACATGCATCCATAGAGATGATATCACATAGTACCTCATCTTGGTACCCGCCGATCTTGAACTTCACTAGGCATTGTTCATTGACCATGACCTTGTGGTCATCCTGTACCCAGGCAATCCGATATGGATGTGGGTGTTTCTGTCTCTTGAGCTTCAACTTTGTCACCATCTCTTCTGACACCAAATTGTCAGTGCTTCCACTATCAATAATCACATCACAACATTTACCTTCACACTTGCACCTGGTGCGAAACAAGCTCCTCCTTTGCTCAGGTTCATTCTCACCACTCAACAAGACTCTTCTGTTAATCAACATTTCTCCTCTTTCAGCATCTTCAGAATTTAATGATCTGGCATCTTCATCTACATGTGCAACTCTGGCCTGGCCTTCATTTCTCCTGTCTGTTCTGCCTTGGCGCTGAGGACATTCAAATGCCCTATGACCTTCTTCTCCACAGTGAAAACATGTTCCACGGAAGCCACCTCTTCCAGATCCTTGTCCTCTTCCTCTTCCTCTCTGATCTCTATTATTCTGATCCTGGAAGTGATTGGAATTATTTTCTCGCTGATTTTGACTGCTACTGGCCTCATCCTTCTTTTTCAGATCTTCATTTCGGCCACCATATGGCCGTTCACCAGATCGTCCACCGCGACCTCTTCCGTTTTGTCTGCTCTCGAACTTCTTGTTCAGCTTTTCTTCTACTTTTAGGGCAAATTGGTATGCCTCCTCAATATTGCTCATTCGAACCAGATTCAACTCATCCTGAATGCTTGGCCTTAACCCATTAAGGTATCGGGCAACTTTCTCCTTATCAGCTTCTGCATGACCTGTTCTGATGAGGAGTCGATAGAACTCCTCTGTATACTCCTGAACAGATCTTCCTGCTTGCTTCAAACTTTGCATTTTTTTTAGTAGATCAAGCTCATAATCAATAGGAATGAACTGTCACTTCAATTTATCCACCATCCGATCCCATCTTGTGATTTTATCTTTCCCTCTTCTATTTCGCTCCAATTGAATTTCTTGCCACCAGATCTTCGCATGACCTTTCAGTCTGGCCTTCGCAAATTTGACCCTATCAGGATCCTCAACATCTTCATACTCAAAATATTCCTCACATTCATTGATCCAATCGATCAATTCCTCTGGGTTAAGATTTCCAAAAAATGTAGGAACCTCAATCTTAGGTCTTTTCCCAATCTTGGAAATCGCCCGAAAAAGTCTTTCTTCCTCATGGTTCACAATTTCAACTTCTCCTTCTTGATATTCTTCTTCGGCTTCATCCTCGCTTTCGTCTCTGACATTAAGATTCATTCCTCTATGAATCTCTTCTTACAATGCTCGCACTTGTCTCTGCAGCTCCCTAACCTCAGGTGTTACAACACCAGCTCTTTCGCTACGTTCCCTTTGTGGAGGCATTTTCGCGATGCGCGCTGAAACCCTAACCACGGTCCTGGTGCAAACTGCCTCACAGTCGGCGATCTGTTTACACACTCAAGAACTCCTGCTCTGATACCACCTGATGAAGGGTGCTCCCCTTAATACCACAAACACATAACAGAAATAGAGAAACAACAACAATATGCAAGAACAGAAAATTGGCTTCTTATTATCTCCACAAATGTGGAATTACGAATTTTCAAAATTACAATATGCAAAGCCACATGGGCATTCCCTTACAATATTCTGTAGGACAAAGCCTCGAATCAATACCCAGATCTACTACCCAGAACTATTCTGAACTGCCTAAGACAATAATACAGCCTTCCTTATATAGGCAATTATCCACCGCCTGGGAAGGTTCCAGAATTTTAGCCAATAAGGCCGACCAAACTTAGAATTATTTTATTTTACATTTTATTACATCATAGTCGGCTCAAGATAACTTTTGAAACCCGAACAGAAATTTTGAAGAAAATTATTTTTCGCCATTTCAGGTGGCCCAACTTTCGAAGACCATAAGTCATCACCAGTTGACCCGCTCGGCCACTATAACCCCATTTCAGAAATGCCACGAAGCGCTCTACAGGCTTGACTGGCGCAAGCGCTTGTCACCCAAATTTTTGACCTCATCCGGGGCCTCTAAAGCCTTCAAAACTGAGTTCAAAGTTTCTGTACCCTGCTGCCAATACCAAAAATCTTCAATATCTTCCAATATACACTTGATCTGGCAATGAAACTTTACTGGCAGACTTATATGAACAAAATGAACCTCCAAGAAAGAAATCAGATCATTCTGAGCACATACAAAAATTACCAAAAATAGTAACTTTCCATAAATAGCAGCTCTGCATAAAATAACCCTTATTGAATACAAGAATAGAAATATTTTTGGGTGATGCAAGATTGCTCTTACACCCAGGATGCTCCTGCATCAGACACCCGGGGTAATTTGAGAAGTGACCCTGTCACGACTCAGGTGTGTAGAGGAAAACCAAGACGGTTAACCTCCTCCTTTGTTAGCCATGATGAATCTTCAACAGGTCGTCCTTTCCACTTGACCAGATATTCTTCATATGTCCTGTTCCTTGTGCTTCTGCCAACATGACTATCCAGTATATCTTCAATCTCCTTAGTGTCTAAACTAGTTGCTGGAATACTCCACTGTGCCACTGTGATCTCATCTTCAACACCTCCCTCATGATACTCTGTCAGATCTGAAATGTTAAACACTGGTGAAATATTTAGCTCAGTAGGCAATTCTACCTCATATGCGTTTCCTGAATCATGTTTCTTCAATATCCTGCATGGTCCAAACTTCTTCATTTTCAGCTTGTTATATGTACCGACTGGAAACTGCTCCTTCCGCAAATGAACCATGACTTCATCACCAACCTGAAATTCCTTATGCCTCCTTTTCTCATCTTCCTTAGCCTTATACTGTGCGTTCATCTTGGTAATATGCTTCCTCACCTCCTCATGGATGTTCTTCAAGTGTTCTGCAAAATCCTCAGCTTCAGCACTACTGATTTCTCCTTTATCTATCTTCCTCAATTCAGATGCATTTCTTGGACTACTTCCATATACAATCTGGAATGGTGATTTACCAGTGCTCCTGTTGATAGAATTATTGTATGCAAATTCTGCCTGTGGTAAAATCAAATCCCATCTCGTTGGCTTATCTCCAACCAAACATCTCAGCAAATTCCCCAAACTCCTATTCACCACCTCTGTTTGTCCATCAGTCTGTGGATGATGTGATGAACTGAACTTCAAATCTGTCTTTAACTTCTTCCACAATGTACGCCAGAAATATCCAACAAACTTAGTGTCCCGATCTGAAACTATGGTCTTTGGCAAACCATGAAGTCTCACTACTTCTCTGAAAAACAATTCTGCTACATGAATAGCATCATTAGTCTTCTTGCAGGGAATGAAATGTGCCATCTTTGAAAATCTGTCAACTACCACAAAAATTGAATCGTGTCCCCGCTGTGTCCTCGGTAAACCAAGAACAAAGTCCATACTGATATCCTGCCAAGGCTTCTCTGGTATAGGTAATGGCTGATACAACCCTGTATTCTACTTCACTCCTTTCGCCATCTGACATACTCTGCAACTCTGTACAAACTTCTTCACATCTTGCTGCAACTGTGGCCAATAATAATTCTCACTAACCAAACCAAGGGTTTTGTCACGACCAAAATGTCCAGCCAATCCTCTGCTATGCTTTTCCTTGATGAGATTCTCCCTCATAGAACTTCGTGGAATGCACAATTGACTCCCTTTGAATAGCATATCATCCTGGATGATGAAATCCAACCATTTCGTCCTGTCTAGAGTAACAGGTTCTGTACAAGCTTTCCAAGCTTCACCAAAATCAGGATCCTCTGGATACAAATTCTTGAGTTCCTTGAACCCAACCATTTCAATCTGCATTTCTGTCAGCAATAGTTGCCTTCTGCTAAGAGCATCTGCAACCCTATTAGACTTTCCACTTCTGTGTTTCAAAACAAATGTATAACTCTGCAAAAACTCAACCCATTTCAAATGTCTTTGATTCAATTTTCCTTGACTATTCAAATATTGCAAAGCTTGATGATCAGTATACAAAACAAACTCCTTAGGAAGCAAATAATGTCTCCACTTCTTTAATGCCTGAACTATAGCATAAAATTTTTGATCATAAACAGAATATTTCCTCTTGGCGTCATTTAACTTCTCGCTGAAATAAGCAACAGGTTTACCTTCTTGGCTCATAACAGCTCCTATTGCAGTACCACTAGCATCACAATCTACTTGAAACACCTTATTAAAATTTGGAAGTGCTAAAATAGGTTGTTCTGTAACTTTTTGTTTCAATAATTGAAAACTCTTTTCTGCTCCTTTAGTCCACTTAAACTCTTTTCTATCCCCTCTCATTGTTTCAGTCAAGGGTCCACAAATACTGCTAAAATTTCTGATAAACTTTCTGTAAAAGCTAGCTAGACCATGAAAAGATCTTACCTCAGTAGCACTCCTTGGAGTAGGCCATTCAAGGATAGCCTGTACCTTCTCTGGGTCTATTTTTAGACCTTCTGCTGAAACTACAAATCCCAAATACACTAACTCTTTCTTCACAAAACTGCACTTCTTCAAATTAATCAGCAATTTTTCTTCTCTCAACTTCTCAAATACCATACGAATATGCGTTATATGCTCATCCAATGTCTTACTAAAGATCAAAATATCATCTAGGTAAACAATGACAAACTTACCTATAAATTCTTTCAGAACCTCGTTCATGAGCCGCATGAAAGTGCTCGGTGCATTGGTTAGCCCAAAAGGCATGACCAACCACTCATATAGTCCTTCCTTTGTCTTGAAGGCAGTCTTCCATTCATCTCCTTCTCTGATCCGAATCTGGTGATATCCACTCTTCAGATCTATCTTTGAGAAATACACAGCTCCACTCAAACAGTCCATAATATCATCCATTCGTGACAATGGAAACCTATACTTGATTGTGATCTTGTTTATTGCTCTGGAATCTGTACACATCCTCCATTCTCCATTCTTCTTTGGTGCTAATACCGCTGGTACAGCACAGGGACTCAGACTCTCACGGATCAATCCTTTCTGTAACAGTTCATGTACTTGTCTATTCAACTCCTCACTTTCTGCAGGTGTCATTCTATGTGCTGCCTTATTCGGCAAACTCGCTCCTGGGATCAAGTCCATCTGATGACTGATCTTCCTGACTGGTGGTAATCCATCAGGCATGTTATCCGATACAATATCCTAAAACCCATTCAACAAATCTGCAACTTCTACAGGAACATCTTCTACTTCCTCTTTACCAGCTTTTGGAATTAAAGCAAAACATACATGCTCATGCCTCATACCATCTAGGAAATTTCTTCCATCAACAAAAGTTATCCTTGCATTACCACATACCTTTTCTTCAGTCTCCTTCAATGGTTTTAGCTTATGTCACGCTCCATCCTTTGTCAGGGAATAGGTATTTGCACGGCCATCATGTACGGCACATCTGTCAAACTGCCATGGTTTACCCAATAACATATGACATGCATCCATAGAGATGATATCACATAGTACCTCATCTTGGTACCCGCCGATCTTGAACTTCACTAGGCATTGTTCATTGACCATGACCTTGTGGTCATCCTGTACCCAGGCAATCCGATATGGATGTGGGTGTTTCTGTCTCTTGAGCTTCAACTTTGTCACCATCTCTTCTGACACCAAATTGTCAGTGCTTCCACTATCAATAATCACATCACAACATTTACCTTCACACTTGCACCTGGTGCGAAACAAGCTCCTCCTTTGCTCAGGTTCATTCTCACCACTCAACAAGACTCTTCTATTAATCAACGTTTCTCCTTTTTCAGCATCTTCAGAATTTGATGATCTGGCATCTTCATCTACATGTGCAACTCTGGCCTGGCCTTCATTTCTCCTGTCTGTTCTGCCTTGGCGCTGAGGACATTCAAATGCCCTATGACCTTCTTCTCCACAGTGAAAACATGTTCCACGGAAGCCACCTCTTCCAGATCCTTGTCCTCTTCCTCTTCCTCTCTGATCTCTATTATTCTGATCCTGGAAGCGATTGGAATTATTTCCTCGCTGATTTTGACTGCTACTGGCCTCATCCTTCTTTTTCGGATCTTCATTTCGGCCACCATATGGCCGTCCACCAGATCGTCCACCGCGACCTCTTCCGTTTTGTCTGCTCTCGAACTTCTTGTTCAGCTTTTCCTCTACTTTTAGGGCAAATTGGTATGCCTCCTCAATACTGCTCATTCGAACCAGATTCAACTCATCCTGAATGCTTGGCCTTAACCCATTAAGGTATCGGGTAACTTTCTCCTTATCAGCTTCTGCATGGCCTGTTCTGATGAGGAGTCGATAGAACTCCTCGGTATACTCCTGAACAGATCTTCCTGCTTGCTTCAAACTTTGCATTTTTTTTAGTAGATCAAGCTCATAATCAACAGGAATGAACTGTCGCTTCAATTTATCCACCATCCGATCCCATCTTGTGATTTTATCTTTCCCTCTTCTATTTCGCTCCAATTGAATTTCTTGCCACCAGATCTTCGCATGACCTTTCAGTCTGGCCTTCGCAAATTTGACCCTATCAGGATCCTCAACATCTTCATACTCAAAATATTCCTCACATTCATTGATCCAATCGATCAATTCCTGTGGGTTAAGATTTTCAGAAAATGTAGGAACCTCAATCTTAGGTCTTTTCCCAATCTTGGAAATCGCCCGAAAAAGTCTTTCTTCCTCATGGTTCACAATTTCAACTTCTCCTTCTTGATATTCTTCTTCGGCTTCATCCTCGCTTTCGTCTCTGACATTAAGATTCATTCTTCTGCGAATCTCTTCTTGCAATGCTCGCACTTGTCTCTGCAGCTCCCTAACCTCAGGTGTTACAACACCAGCTCTTCCGCTACGTTCCCTTCGTGGAGGCATTTTCACGATGCGCGCTGAAACCCTAACCACGGTCCTGGTGCAAACTGCCTCACAGTCGGTGATCTGTTTACACACTCAAGAACTCCTGCTCTGATACCACCTGATGAAGGGTGCTCCCCTTAATACCACAAACACATAACAGAAATAGAGAAACAACAACAATATGCAAGAACAGAAAATTGGCTTCTTATTATCTCCACAAATGTGGAGTTACGAATTTTTAGAATTACAATATGCAAAGCCACATGGGCATTCCCTTACAATATTCTGTAGGACAAAGCCTCGAATCAATACCCAGATCTACTACCCAGAACTATTCTGAACTGTCTAAGACAATAATACAGCCTTCCTTATATAGGCAATTATCCACCGCCTGGGAAGGTTCCAGAATTTTAGCCAATAAGGCCGACCAAACTTAGAATTATTTTATTTTACATTTTATTACATCATAGTCGGCTCAAGATAACCTTTGAAACCCGAACAGAAATTTTGAAGAAAATTATTTTTCGCCATTTCAGGTGGCCCAACTTTCGAAGACCATAAGTCATCACCAGTTGACCCGCTTGGCCACTATAACCCCATTTCGGAAATGCCACGAAGCGCTCTACAGGCTTGACTGGCGCAAGCGCTCGTCACCCAAATTTTCAATCTCATCCGAGGCCTCTAAAGCCTTCAAAACTGAGTTCAAAGTTTCTGTACCCTGCTGCCAATACCGAAAATTTTCAATATCTTCCAATATACACTTGATCTGGCAATGAAACTTTACTGGCAGACTTATATGACCAAAATGAACCTCCAAGAAAGAAATCAGATCATTCTGAGCACATACAAAAATTACCAAAAATAGTAACTTTCCATAAATAGCAGCTCTGCATAAAATAACCCTTATTGAATACAAGAATAGAAATATTTTTGGGTGATGCAAGATTGCTCTTACACCCAGGATGCTCCTGCATCAGTATGTGTGGTTTCAACATCCATCCATGAGGTTTTATCCAATGTGAATCTATTATTTTCATTTCTATCTAGTTTCCTTGAAGAAAATTTATTTCATTAATATAAGGTTGATTCCTAAATAGGAGTTTGATCAAGAGAAATACCTTTCCACAACCTTTTCCCTATTTAAGATACAGTTCCACCAAATTGGATCTGAGAAAACTAACTTGATGCAGGAGCATCCCGGGTGTAAGTGCAATCTTGCATCACCCAAAAATATTTCTGTTTTTATATTCAATAAGGGCTATTTTGTGCAGAGCTGCTATTTATGGAAAGTTACTATTTTTGGTAATTTTCGTATGTGCTCAGAATGATTTGATTTCTTTCTTGGAGGTTCATTTTGGTCATATAAGCCTGCCAGTAAATTTTCATTGCCAGATCAAGTGTATATTGGAAGATATTGAAAATTTTTGGTATTGGCAGCAGGGTACAGAAACTTTGAACTCAATTTTGAAGGCTTTAGAGGCCCTGGATGAGGTTGAAAATTTGGGTGACGAGCGCTTGCACAAGTCAAGCCTGTAGAGCGCTTCGTGGTATTTCTGAAATGGGGTTATAATAGCCGATCGGGTCAACTGGTGATGACTTATGGTCTTCGAAAGTTGGGCCACCCGAAATGGCAGAAAATAATTTTCTTCAAAATTTCTGTTCGGGTTTCAAATGTTATCTTGAGCCAACTATGATGTAATAAAATGTAAAATAAAATAATTCTAACTTTGGTCGGCCTTATTGGCTAAAGTTCTGGAACCTTCCAGGCGGTGGAAAATTGCCTATATAAGGAAGGCTGTATTATTGTCTTAGGCAGTTCAGAATAGTTCTGGGTAGTAGATCTGGGTAATAGTTCAAGGCTTTGTCTGACAGAATATTGTAAGGGAATGCCCATGTGGCTTTGCATATTGTAATTCTGAAAGTTTGTAATTCCACATTTGTGGAGATAATAAGAAGCCAATTTTTTGTTCTTGCATATTGTTGTTGTTTCTCTATTTTCTATTATTTGTTTGTGGTATTAAGGGGAGCACCCTTCATCAGGTGGTATCAGAGCAGGAGTTCTTGAGTGTGTAAACAGATCACCGACCGTGAGGCAGTTTGCACCAGGACCGTGGCTAGGGTTTTAGCGCGCATCGCAAAAATGCCTCCACGAAGGGAACGTGGTGGAAGAGTTGGTGTTGTAACACCTGAGGTTAGAGAGCTGCAGAGACAAGTGTGAGCATTGCAAGAAGAGATTCATAGAGGAATGAATCTTAATGTCAGAGATGAAAGCGAGGATGAAGCCGAAGAAGAATATCAAGAAGGAGAAGTCAAAATTGTGAACCAGGAGGAAGAAAGACTTTTTCGGGCCATTTCTAAGATTGGGAAAAGACCTAAGATTGAGGTTCCTACATTTTCTGGAAATCTTAACCCAGAAGAATTGATCGACTGGATCAACGAATGTGAAGAATATTTTGAGTATGAAGATGTTGAGGATCCTGATAGGGTCAAATTTGTGAAGGCCAGATTGAAAGGTCATGCGAAGATCTGGTGGCAAGAAATTCAGTTGGAGCGAAATAGAAGGGGAAAGGAGAAAATCACGAGATGGGATCAGATGGTGGATAAATTGAAGCGACAGTTCATTCTTGTTGATTATGAGCTTGACCTACTGAAGAAAATGCAGAGTTTGAAGCAAGCAGGAAGATCTGTTCAGGAGTATATAGAAGAGTTCTATCGACTTCTCATCAGAACAGGCCACGCAGAAGCTGATAAGGAGAAAGTTGCCCGATACCTTAATGGTTAAGGCCAAGCATTCAGGAGGAGCTGAATCTGGTTCGAATGAACAGTATTGAAGAGGCATACCAGTTTGCCCTAAAAGTAGAGGAAAAGCTGAACAAGAAGTTTGAGAGCAGACAAAATGGAAGAGGTCACGGTGGACGATCTGGTGGACGGCCATATGGTGGCCGAAATGAGGATCCAAAAAAGAAGGATGAGGCCAGTAGTAGTCAGAATCAGCGAGAAAATAATTCCAATCGCTTCCAGGATCAGAATAATAGAGATCAGAGAGGAAGAGGAAGAGGACAAGGATCTGGAAGAGGTGGCTTCCGTGGAACATGTTTTCACTGTGGAGAAGAGGGTCACAGGGCATTTGAATGTCCTCAGCGCCAAGGTAGAACAGACAGGAGAAATGAAGGCCAGGGCAGAGTTGCACATGTAGATGAAGAAGCCAGATCATCAAATTCGGAAGATGCTGAAAGAGGAGAAACGTTGATTAACAGAAGAGTCCTGTTGAGTGGTGAGAATGAACCTGAGCAAAGGAGGAGCCTGTTTCACACCAGGTGCAAGTGTGAAGGTAAATGTTTTGATGTGATTATTGATAGTGGAAGCACTGACAATTTGGTGTCAGAAGAGATGGTGGACAAAGTTGAAGCTCAAGAGATAGAAAACACCCACATCCATATCGGATTGCCTGGGTACAGGATGACCACAAGGTCATGGTTAATGAACAATGCCTGGTGAAGTTCAAGATTGGTGGATACCAAGATGAGGTATTGTGTGATATCATATCTATCGATGCATGTCATATGTTGTTGGGTAGACCATGGCAGTTTGACAGATGTGCTGTACATGATGGTCATGCGAATACCTATTCCCTGACAAAGGATGGAGTGCGAAATAAGCTAAAACCATTGAAGGAGACTGAAGGAAAGGTATGTGATAATGCAAGGATAACTTTTATTGATGGAAGAAATTTCCTAGATGGTATGAGGCGATGAGCATGTATGTTTTTCTTTAATTCCAAAAGCTGGTAAAGAGGAAGTAGAAGATGTTCTTGTAGAAGTTGCAAATTTGTTGAATGAGTTTTAGGATATTGTATCCGATAACGTGCCATCAGATGGACTTGATTCCAGGAGTGAGTTTGTCGAATAAGGCAGCACACAGAATGACACCTGCAGAAAGTGAGGAGTTGAACAGACAAGTACATGAACTGTTACAGAAAGGATTGATCTGTGAGAGTCTGAGTCCCTATGCTGTACCAGTGGTATTAGCACCAAAGAAGAATGGAGAATAGAGGATGTGTATAGATTCTAGGGAAATAAACAAGATCACAATCAAGTACAGGTTTCCATTGCCACGAATAGATGATATTATGGACTGTTTGAGTGGAGCTGTGTATTTCTCAAAGATAGATCTGAAGAGTGGATATCATCAGATTCGGATCAGAGAAGGAGATGAATGGAAGACTGCCTTCAAGAAAAAGGAAGGACTATATGAGTGGTTAGTCATGCCTTTTGGGCTAACCAATGCACCGAGCACTTTCATGCGGCTCATGAACGAGGTTCTGAAAAAATTTCTAGGTAAGTTTGTCATTGTTTACCTAGATGATATTTTGATCTTTAGTAAGACAATGGATGAGCATATGATGCATATTCGTATGGTATTTGAGAAGTTGAGAAAAGAAAATTGTTGATTAATTTGAAGAAGTGCAGTTTTGTGAAGAAAGAGTTAGTGTATTTGGGATTTGTAGTTTCAGCAGAAGGTCTAAAAATGGACCCAGAGAAGGTACAGGCTATCCTTGAATGGCCTACTCCAAGGAGTGCTATTGAGGTAAGATCTTTTCATGGTTTGGCTAGCTTTTACAGAAATTTTATCCAAACTTTTAGCAGTATTTGTGGACCCTTGACTGAAACAATGAGAGGGGATAGAAAAGAGTTTAAGTGGACTAATGGGGCAGAAAATAGTTTTCAGTTGTTGAAACAAAAAGTTACAGAACAACCCATTTTAGCACTTCCAGATTTTAATAAGGTGTTTCAAGTAGATTGTGATGCTAGTGGTACTGCAATAGGAGCTGTTATGAGCCAAGAAGGTAAACCTATTGCTTATTTCAGTGAGAAGTTAA